>VUQH01008602.1:7001-23371 GCA_015106775.1 Etroplus canarensis
AAAAAAAAAAATATTTTTCTTTTTTTTTTTTTTTTTTGGTTGTTTTTATTTTTTTTTTTTTTTTTTTTTTTTTTGCAGAGCTCTCTTTTAGGTCCCGTCGCTGTCCCGTGGCTGCAAAACAAGCCCAAGTCATCACTCCTCTACTACCGTGCTTGGAAGTTGGTATGAAGTGTTTGTGCCGATATGCTGTGCTTTATTTTAGCCAAATGTGGTGCCGTCCATTATGGCCAAACATTTGCCATTTTGGTCTTATCTGTCCAAAGGACATTGTTCCAGAAGTCTTGTGAATGTTGAGATGCAACTTTGCAAATCTAAGCTGTCCTGTCATGCTCTTTTTAGAAAGAAAAGGCTTTCTCTTGGCAACCCTTCCAAACAAGCCATACCTGTTCAGTCTTCTTGTGACTGTACTGTCATAAACTTTAACATTTAACATGCTAACTGAGACCTGTAGAGTCTGAAATGCAGATCTTGGGTGTTTTTCATTTCTCTGAGTTTTACACAGTTTTGAGCGAATTTGCAGGGACATCCACTCCTAGAATAACTTTGGCATTGTGTTAACATACACCAGCTGAATGCCCCAGACTAGTGAGAATCTCTTCTATAGGGGTCATCACACTTGCTGATGATCAATGAATTAGTTGGATTTGATTAGCATCACCTGCTTGCTATGTACCATCTTGATTTCTATTGAAGCAGTACGGTGTATTTAGTTTTTTACAAAACTACATAGAGCCCTATGAGAACTTTCTTTTTCATATGACTGCACTTAAAGCTGAGTAAGTACCAACAGCAGCAACTGTTCTTTAAAGCTTTTGTTGCAGCACCAGGGTGGCTCAGTGGTTAGCACTGTTGCCTCACAGCAAGTGGGTCCTGGGTTTAAAACCCTAGTAGGGCCCTTCTTTGTGGAGTTCTCCTCGTGCTTGGGATTTTTCTTGCCATTCAAAGACACACTAGGGTAATACTCCCTGTCATAAAAGGGCACTCTTGCAAAAGAGATTTGATATCTCAAGAGTTCACTTCTTGGTTAAAAAAAGTTCTTGGGTACACTTGAGTCTGCGACAATTTAATACAAATTTTAGATACTTATTAGGAATTATACTGAAGTGAGCAGTATTTTCAATTCTTGTCTACTTTAACACAATGCAATGTGCAGCTACAAGACCAGATACACTAGTTATGTGTACATTTAGGAATTTAGGCTGGCAAATATATGGTTCCCTCATCCAGATGTATTCTGCAGCTGTCTGGGGGCTGACTAGCCATGCGTAGGCTGCATTATATTCTTGCACTGATGGGAAGGAATGCATTTGTAAAATTTAAGGGTTAAACCCTGGCATCATTTTTGTAATCAGCTCAAAGGGGAACAAGTCAAAGGTCAAGTTTAAACCTTAGAATTAAGCACCATTTCTCTTACTTCTTCAAATGAACTCAAAATGGTCATAACACAATAAGCCCATGAATGAATTTGGAGTAAACTTAAAAGCCACAAAGCAATGAGCTCTTCGGTAAGGAACTGATTAGTGTTAAGGTCTGTCCATCAACACTCTAATAAATCTAAATATGTATTCCTCTTGAACATGTACTGCTTACTGTATTAGTTCCAAGATGTGAAATGAGGTGGAAAATCAAAACCATGCAAAAGTTCAAAAAACTATACTTGGGGGTTTCTTTTTTTTTTTTGGTTAGGAATAGTTTAGCTGAAGGCAGTCAGAAATGACCAGATGATTCCAATGTCTGTGATGGCAAACCAGTTTGTATATGGAAAGTCACAGCGTAGCTAATTCCAATCACCATAAAATAACTCTTTGTGTAATTCTCAGTGATTGAGCATACAGCCAGCTGGTAATGTGCCACATGAAAGTTGCCCTCACGTTTAATGGCTGATCTGATTTTAGCTGCTGAAAATACTGTGAAATGACATTGTTTGAAGACAGAGTACATTATGCAAAATTTTCCTGTTTCTACCTTCATTTTACTGTAATAGATGAGATTAGATTTCATTTATTTGTCATAGAGCCTGCAAGGGGATGGAGCAGAAAAGTGGTGGATAAAATCTAAAAATAAAGCAGATACAGCCTAAAAACATGAAACAAACAATAGTTGCAACTGCCAGAGATCTTTTCCTGTTAAAAGGGAGTTCTTCCGTCCCACACCTGCCAAGTGCTTGCTCAAAAGGGAACGTCTGACTGTAGGGTGTTTATCTTACAGTCTAAAGCACCTTGAGGTGACTTTTGTTGTGAATTCGTGCTATATTAATAAAATAGAATAGTTGGTATATTTTCCAAAATGTAATATAATAAAACTCTGTGATATGGTAATTCACGTGACCTTTTATTTAACTTACAAGAATGCAATAGTTTTATTGACCAGCTTCATTGTATTTTGTAAATATACACAAACTTAGAATTTGATGGCAGCAACAGTTTGCCATTGTGTTCCATCACCTTTCCTCCTAAGAACACTTTTTAATCATTTTGGAACTGGCAGCATATATATCTATCTATAATCCTAATATACACTACAGAGTGAATGATACCTTCAAATACGTGAAACTCACCCATTGCTGTGCACCCCCATACCATCACAGATGCTGGCTTTTGCAAATTTTCTGGTAACAATCTGGATGGTGGTTTCCATCTTTGGCACAGAGAACTTGACGCCCACTTTTTTGTCCAAAAACAAGCTGAAATGTCGGCTCGTCACACCACAGCTCACACTTCCACAGTTTTTGGTCCATCTGAGATGAGCTCAGCCCAGAGAACTTGGCAGTGTTTCTGCATGAAACTGATGTGTGACCTCTTTGGATAATACAGTTTCAAGTTGTATTTTTGGATGCAGCGATGAATTCTGTTAAGTGACAATGGGTTTCCGAAGTACTCCCTAGCCTAGATGGCTATATTTGTCACAGTAGCATGACAGTTTCTCAGGAAGGGTTGTCTGAGGGCTCAACGATCACACGCATTCATCAGTGGTTTCTCTCCTTGCCCTTTATGCACTGATATTTCTCTGAATCTTTCCACAGTGCTGGAGAAGACTGAAAGACCTGAATTCTCTGCAGTCTTGCATTGAGAAATGTTTCATTTGAACTGACAAACAATCCTCTCCCACATTTTGGCACAAGGGTGAGCCACAACTCACAACTGAGCCTTTGTCGGATGTTACTTTTACACCCAGTCATATTACCTCACCGGCTCTCAATTAGCCTGTTTATTGTGGAAATGTGGAGAACCAGTTTTAACCTCTTTAACCTTAGTTTAACTCTGTCCCAACTTTTTTTGAGTTTTTTGCAGCCGTCTAAGTCTATAATTGTATTTATTTACAAAAACAGTTAAGTTGTTCAGTAAAAATGTACTTTGGGCAGCTCCCTTATGTTCTCCTCAAGGGGTTGCCACAGCAGATTAATCCGCATTGGTAATTTGGCAGAGCATTTGCCAGATGCCCTTTCTGAGGCAACCCTCCATGTTAAGAGTGACTTGTGCCCCCACCTGTAATCAAACCAGACACCTTTTGCTTGTAATGCGAGTGTTTAAACCACTACACTACGGGGGACACTAAGTTGTTAAAACGACTGAAAATCTTTCTAATTTCTTTTGTCAGTTAAATGATAATTCATGAGAACTTACAGATTTTAGTTTTCATTGCATTTTGGAAAATATCTCAACTTTTCTGGACAATGGGCTTTGTGTAAAATATATGTTTACACCTTTGAGTTAAGGTGATAAAAAATCTATTTAACCTCCTAGGACCTGGCGTCCACATATGCATATCCAAAATGCATACCATGCAAGAGTTCGGGTCTTAGGATGTTAAATGAAGATGATACTTGTAAATATACAAGGAGGAAAAAGAACATGCGGAAAAGCATTTTTTGTGAATGCACAGAATAGTCTGCATGACACATAGAGGATGTTAAAGTTTGACAAAACAGGAAACACTGACTTAAGGAATTCATAGCACACAAAGACGGTACAGTGAAAGATCGGGCTGTGAGAGAATGTCTGAGCCCCAGAGAGCTGGGCTGGGGGGTGGGTGTTCAGGTGTTTTATCCATTAAGAGAGCTGGAAGACTAGAAAGGTGAAAACGTAGGAATTATAGCATGATTTGCAAATCGGGTGGTATTCCCATCAGGAGTGGCAAACATAGTGTGAGAGAAAATCCAGGTTTAAACGACTGCGTACGATCACAGAAGATCCAAAAGCCCCGGCACTTAATGTTTAGCACAATACAACAATAATGAAATGCTATTGTCCAAGTGAGGGAGTGATAGTATTGCAAAATACTCTAAATTAAATAATTAATACATGTGGTAAAAGTTTAGAATAGTTTTTACTGAGTGTGCAGAAGCCTACACGGCTTGATAGAGGCCAACATTGCATAAATGATTCATTATGGGCAACATTCTCTTAAGACTACTCTTTGATTCAAAGTAAAATGTTTACTCAACCCCTGGAGGAGCGGTTCAGCAAGTTTAAAGCATAAAAAAGCTGTGTTCCATCAGAGTATAAATGAATAAAGGAATGACAGGAAGCAATGTTTGAGGAAATGACGGGTCATTTGAAGTATCCCCTTTGTATTCTATCTTGCATTTTTGAGCTTGAATGGTTTGTCATGTTGTGCCAGATGAAAAACATTCTGTATGGATTCTGTAAGATATTTTCAGGACATGAAGTGATGGGAATGTTGTGAGCAAAGGGGAAAAGGATCGGTTTATGGTGTTAAAGGTGCATCTAGCCACTTGTATGCATTCTTGGAGGAAAATTTATATTTACCCTTCTTCTTTTCATTGTGAAACAAACCATCATGACCATGATCACCTCTATTACTAAATGTGTTCCCACAACCCCCCACATCACTTACCACTGTCCATTATGCTGCATACCAATAAAGAGTGGATCACTACTGACCACTGTCCATTCAGGATACTCTGACCCCACATCCCCCCACCACCACCTAAGGGCCAGAAGAGGTTGACCACAACCTATTGTGGACCCATTGTAATTGTCTCCAGAGAGGGATGAGATCTGTGTGGCCAACCCTCGGTGATTGATGCTGGCCTGACCCCAGCAGTGGCCTGTCCAAGATGTTCTGGAGGACAATATCCTAAATTTGTCCCTTTAAATGTTCTTATCTCCCACCACCACAGGCCACAGAGTGAATGGTGAATGTTTCATCATCTCGAAGTGTTTCATTCATATTTGCCATCATCTTCTTACTTCTTTTTTTCTTATGAGCCTTGTGGTTTTTTTCATGTAAATTTCATTGTGTTTCCTCCCTGTCTTTTGATTATTTTTTTCTTCCCCTATCTTTAACATTATTTCTTTACTTTCTTGTTCTTCATGATGTCCTTTCTCTTCTTCTTTTTCTTCTTTGATCCATCACATTTTAATCTGCTTCTTCTTTTCCCCCCTCGCCTATTATCCCTTATTCTCCTTCATGCCTTTCATCACTCATATCTTCTTCATGTCTCTTGCCTTTACTTCTTTCTCCTTATGTTTCTCACCTCTCGCTTGCCAACTTCAGTTGTTTCTATCACAGTAAAGGACATCACAATGCCAGAAGTTTAATATTCAGTTCCATAACCAGATTCTCGAGACCAAAAAAATTATGTATTTAAACATAAACGTATTAATTACAAACATCAGAACATTAAAAAGTGGCATTTTTGTAAATAAAATCAACAAAAGTACTGAGCAGAATATGGTACTATGATATATGTGCTAGTAGTTCAACAGTTTGCATAAATGATTCCTATGAATGGCATCATTTTTCATTGCTTTTTGAAAGGAACACCAACATTTAAATCCTTCAGTACAAATGATGTATCAAATAATTTAAGTCAAATATGTGTACACCTACATATTATTTAGTCAAGAGACTACAAAATTTGACTGAACTGTAAAAGGTACGAGTGATAACAAGAAGATCCGGGATCTGAAAGAGCCGACTCTTCTTGGTGAGCTGAGCCAAAAGAGTCAGAACTCTAAAAAGAGCTGAAATTCCCATCACTATACCACAAGTATCAGTTCTGGTTTCTTGTTTTCTGTCATTTATTATTTCTTTATCCAATCATTCTTTTCTTTCTTTCTCATCTCCCTCCTTCTTCCAGTCTTTAATTTTCTGCTTATTGCCCCTTTTACTTCTTCTACTCTTGTTTTTTGTCCTCGTTGTTCATCCTCCTCCTCTTTCCTTTATTGTTCAGATTGTAAGGTTTTCTTTACGCTTTTGTCTCTCCTACTCTTTGTTGTTCTTTTATCCACCACCCTTTCTCAATTCTCTTGCATTGCATGTTTACGTAATATGCATTGTCCTATAAGTCTAAGTGATGTAGTGCCTCCTTTTAATAAAGAGAACGTCCTCCTCCAGGGCTTTTTTTTAATCATATGTAATTTCCTCGTAATTTCCAAAATGCAGCATATCCTCTCCTAACCTGAGGAAGGCCTAAAAGATAAGGTCCCATCACCTCATATCTGCTCCTCTCCTGTCCTGGAGAGAACTGTCACCACTCTTCCTCTCAGCCACTAATGCCTTTTTCTCTGTGTTTAAAGGGGTGACAACACCTCTCCCAGGTCCTGTCAACGGGGCAGCTCCACAGGGTGCGGCATGGCTCCCCTTCTACCTCCATACGTGGCTGTAAAGTGATGGAGAAACCCCGGGGCTGTCAACCAGCTTGTAGTTTACTTCTCCCCCATTTCTCCTCTCATCCTTGTTCTCTCCTTCCGTCTCTCTCTCTTGCACCCTGTCATACACTCTGGCACTTTTATCAAGGGACACTTCAAAAAATAAACACAAGCTCTTCCCCTTGCCTTCATCGTGTTTCTTGGCAAGTAAAAGAAAGTATCTTACTAAAGCCACCGAGGATACTCTGGATAAGTTGTGTAAGGGTTTGAGTGAGAAAAGAGGGGGGAACAAAAACACAACACTAATCTTTACTTATTAAAGTAAATCTATAGGGGATTTTTTTTTAATGTCAAGAAAAACACCAGTCTATCCCATTAGGAATCTAATTCGGTCATTCATTCACTTCTTTACTTTTATTTTTTATCTCTTCTGTTGCTGCCTTTCTTTTTGTTCTCCCAGTGGAAAGGGCTATAGATCCCTAATGTTGGGCTTGTATAACATCCATATCCATCAAAGATCAAGAGGGACCTCGGGTTTGACGTGACAGATTGAAACACTGACACACAAAGCGTCGACTATGTGCTCTCACTTGACCTTCTATTGGCTAAAGGTCTGACCAACGCCACTCAGGCAGGTCTCTAAGGGTCAGACAGGCTCACTGACATCACAGATCACACATGGCAGGGCAAGCTGAGACCAAATATTTAAGCATTTTAGAGTATTTTGTTTACCTATATTTGTCTTTAATTGTGTCAAGAAAAAATATGACTTTGGAGAAGCTGGAAGTAGCAGATGGTCTTGAGCAGTTTTGGTGTCACACAATGGAGAGTAATGTGACATGAGTACAAGTGCTGATGTGGAGTAGATGTTTTTGATGGGAAGTGAGCAAAACGAGCTGTATTTGGGATTTTGCAGTTGACTGGAATAGTCCTGTCTTTCATCAACTTCCTATCTGTGTTTTATATCAGAGCTCTGTGGTCAGGGTGTCACTAACCAAGTCTGTCCTCAGGGGCAGAAAATGAAGGTTTATTCAGAATGTCCTGTGGCTTGTTCAGCTCCTTCCTGTCTTACATCAGTTACGTTCTTGTTCGTTTATGACCCACAGTAAGAAGCTTTCTCAGCTTTTCCCAGTGTCCTCACCAAGGATGTCACCAGAACCAACACTTTCAGTTACCAACATTCCGAAAATGCAGTGGTATTTGTTTATTTTTAATATTGTAGGACCAAATGTAGCGTGTGTTCTGAGGTTGCAGTTCTTCAGGAATGCCCAACAACTACAAATGACACAGAAAAAACTACATATGGAAGATGGCGACTAGTGGAGCTGTCGAGATAGTTCCAATTGGCTCGTTAATAACAAGGGGATTTGGGAGCTGGGTGTTGAAGTACTTTGCTTTGACGCAGATGACCAAAGCGTGATAACTGATTCACAAAAGGAGCAATATGCAAACAATGTTATTGTGCTTTAACAAGGGAGGAAATGCATCTAATTTTGTGAAGCACCTGAAGCCCCTGTCGCACCTTGAGGATTTAACAAGTGTATGCTGACATAGGAAAAAAATCTGGCGTACATTGATTACGTTATTGGTAAGTTTTGTATGAGTTAAGAGCACGCTGAAGTACGCTGGTATATGTCAAAGTACGGCGAGGTCGCCAGAAAATTTTGAGCATGCACAAAATTTCCAACATATGCCAGCGTATGGCTCATACATCCCACATACGCAGACCATATGTTACAGGTACATTATGCATACAGTGACCCATGTTACTCATATGTCGAAATACGTGGTGATAATGTCTAGCGTACCCAAAACATATTAATAACCTATGAGTAACATGTTTTTAACATGTGTGTGACATATATCAAACTTACCTCCAACAGACATTGATGTTTGTAGACGTATTTGACGTGTTCTGATCGAACTGAATATGTTTCTAACATACAGCTACGGTATAATTGCGTATGTGGTGCATTTAAGGGAAGTGGTATAAATGGGCGTCAAGTTGTGAATGCCAGCAATATGCTAGCATTCCTTGGTTTTAAATATGTTATCGTTGTTCTGTGTATGCCAGCATTTTAGAGGAATTTGGATATCAGCATACGCTTGTTAAATCGTCATGGTGTGACAGGGACCTAAAAGAGACCAGCATCCAGATCTGTTCAAAGAATTCAAGGTTTCAGTTTCATTAACAATATCCAAAATATTTTATCTTGAAATACACGTCACCATTTTGTTTGAGACAGCTGGCTTTGCCGTTGTGAAATCAGCTGTCTTCCACAGGCTGAAATTTTACCAGTAGCGAGCATTACAAAAATGCTTAAGCTAACATTTAATGTAACTAATATTTTACTTCCTGATAACTAGATTATGTGTTGGTGTTCCTTTCAAAACCTTGAACTGGTAAAGAAAAAGTTCAAAAAAACATGAAAAATGGTGCCATTCATAGGAATCATTGTTGCATCTGCACAAACTGTTGTACTGCCAGCATATAAGTCATACAGTAGCACTGTATTCTGTTCTGTAAAATGCATTTGTAGCTGTGAAAAAATACAAATTTAAGGCTCAATCTGCTCTATGACCAAACCAGTATATTACTGGGTTTCTATACCTCTCTTACCCTGTGCCATAGGTCCTGTTTCCTATGCAAATGTAGCTGTATATTGATTAGATATTTATCTTTCAAGCCGTTTGGAGTCCTGGCTGATGGTTGCAGGAGCACAAGGAGCTGAGGCCCCTTGAGACCCCCATCCCTCAGGTCACAGATTGAATCTCTGTTATCTGAAGATGTAACCCACACACACACACACACACACACACACACACACACACACACAAGCCTGTTGATCGCCAAGTTGCTGTTAACATTTATCAGCAAATATATTATGGTCCATGAGTCATTTATGTTATGCATTATAACATTTTTTTGACATTTTTAAATCACCAGACTCTGCTCTAAGTTCACAATGTACATTATAAGTGTTGTGGGTATAAGGTGTACATGTGGGGTGTGGGGTGAGAGGGCGGGTAGCTCACTGAACACATGTAGAGAAGAAGGAAAAAGCAAGCACATCCTTAGATGAGACAACTGAGGGGCCTCGACTGTGCTATGGAGATGCAAATGACCCAAGAGACAAAAGTACGCTCAATAAAACAAAGTGTAAATTCAAATAAATATGCAAGTGTGCTCCATGTGTGACAACGCACAGGGATGGGCATAGTCTGACCTTTCATACCAAGTCACATGGGATTAGGCCTGGTGGTCTTTTGACACAACCTCAGCATCTTCTGGGGATTCCTTTGCTGAGTAAAAATAATCAACTTGGCTGCAAATCCAATCTCATATTTGCCCACGAAATTATGTTCAGAAGACAACAAAGGGCTAACCGAGTTGGGGAGACATACAAAAAGGGGCACATGCGTCTTCAAGTCCCAACTCAGTGTGACATCCTTTCTAATGATCAGCATGGCAGATGGCATGAGATCGACACATATGTGCCCCGTGCATCTCAGGCTTGTGTCACCCGCTGCACCAAGGCTCTGTCTTGGCTTCTGAAATCATCCACAGGATTACCGCCCATTAGGTCTTTTACTGTCCTATCAAATCTTGCTATCTCGATCTTAAAGACCTCAAGTGACATTAAGCCATGAACTGACAGCTGGCAAGACTGTGCATTTCAGGGCCTTGGAGATTATAAACCAAATTCAGAAAATGGAAGAAATTCAGTGCATGAAATCAACTAAAATAGCTGTTTAATAGCTTAGTCAGACAATTAATCAGTAACAATTTTGATAATATATTAATCCATCATTTATCAAACCGCTGCTTTACTATGTTAAATATAATCGGAAATGGATTATTCTTGTGTTTGGAACTGCACAGGCAACTGGAAGACATCACCTTAGGTTCTGAGTAATTGTAATGGGCTTTTAATAAGCTTTACTCTGATGTAGCCATGTTTTGCTTTATGTTGAAATGTAGTAGCTGCAACTAATTAAAAAGCCCTTACTTTTCCAGGGTTTGGCAGATTCCATATTTCCAGATCCTGCCTTGGTTGTCCTCCCTGCTGATGTACCAGTTTAAGCTTTAGAGGCTGATAAGCAAAGAATCCTGCATTTTGTCTGCATTTTCACTATATAAATAATAAATGGATACATTTAAAAAAAATACTTGCCTATTTAATTTTTGATGGCAATTGTAATTTGCATCAACTCTTTCAAAGAATACAATTTTAAGCAGAAAACGAAATTTTGACAAGGTAATCCCGAGTTGCAGCTAAATATAAGATATAAAGGTAAACTGTTAGCCATACATTGAAGAATTCGATCTAAAGAGGAGTTAGAGTAAATGTGAGCTACGTTGGAGAAATGTCTTTGAATGGGGAGTGTGAGAAGGAGTAAGTTACAGTATAGGGACAGTGGATACACAAGACCAGAAGCCAGACTCTGCACCTGTCCCCTCTCTGCTGGGGTCTCTCCGCCACCAAGGAACAGCAGACGGTTCCTGTGAAGCATTGGGATAAACCCTGCCAAACCCCCACAAAATCCCACCCCCCTTATACCACATGCACACATACACACTCACACACACACTGAGTGGCAGCTCCGTCTGGGTCAACAGTGCACCCATTGACATTCCAACAGTGAGAGAGATATGGGGGTGTCATCTCACCTGGTTTGGGCTCTGTGGCATAGCAAAGGACAGTGGGGGAGCAGCGCGGCTGTCCACAATATTTGTTTAGCTGTTCACGGTGTCAGCGATGTCTTAATTTACCCCAATGTGTTGCAAAATGTTTTGCCAGGCCGCAGCCAACCCCGAGGCACTGAAATATGTAGCATTATTTTTCTCCCCCTTGGCGTAGCGTTTCTGAAACCCACAATTTGTCCTCAAACAAAACAAAACTACAAGGCTATCCTTGCAATTTTAAAGACAGTGATATGAATCAGCACAAAATTTTGATTGGATTTTCTTTTGTTTGTGTGCCACCTCTCCACCAAGTGTCACAAAATTCACAGTTTTGTATAATCTTGTTTCAAAAGGGACCAAAAAATGCCGCTAAAAACAAGGTATTATTTTACAACCAAGTCATCACAATATGCTGAAAAAGCCAACACCATATTTCCAGTGCCAAAGATGACTTTTTCAAAGTGAACACCAGGAAGAATTATTTTAGACACTGAGAATACTCACATTATATAGGACTTCAGAACTATTCACGTTAGTTTGACATAACCACAGTTTGGCAAAAGCACATTACGTTTTAATTTTCAGGGCATGGTAAAAATAAATGAGTGTTGTTTTAGAATTACCACTTTGCAAATGTATGTCTCCACCAACAAGTCAAGTTGCAGTTTAGACCCCTGCTGGCAACAAAGATAAGCAATTTAGTATGAAAAAAGTATTGAGACACCTACATATTATAGCTAGCAACTTTGATGACATACCATCATGAATCTGTGGGCACTGACCCTAGTACTGCCAGCTATATGACCAGCAGTGAATGAAAACACCAGAAGTGAGCAATATATAGATGACCGACATTACACAAAACTTATCTGGGACATCAATATACAGTATTGAGGTCCTGCAGTACTAGGGTTAATATTGAGTTGTGTTCCCCCTTTTGCAACTACAGCTTCCACTCTTCTGTGAAGGTTTTCTACAAGATTCTGGAGAGTGTGTGGGAATTCTTGCCCATTCATCCAAAAGAGACTTTATAAGGTCAGACACTGATAGTGCATGAGAACATCTGGCTCACAAATTCCATTCTAGTTCATCCCAGAGGTGTTCAGCAGGGACGAGGTCAGAGGTCTGAGTGGGCCAGTCAAATTCTGCCACACCAAACTCACCCAACCATACCTTTATGGACCTTGCTTTGTGCACTGGGGCACAGTCATGCTGGAACAGAAACGGGCCTTCCCCAAACAGTTCCTGCAAAGCTGAAACCACAGAATTGTCCAAAATGTCTTGGTAAGCTGAAACATTAAGATGTCCCTTCACTAGAAGTAAGAGGCCCAGGCCAACCCCAGAAAAACAACCATTCAATCATTATCCCTTCCCCAGGTGTGGAACACAGTAATTGAGTCAGCAAAGTGTTAGCAACATTGAGACAATATGCACCTATGCACTCGGTGACCCTGCTCTGCAATTTTCACGTAGTCTGCTGTGGCTCCTAAACACTTCTTCTTTACAACGATACCACTTATAATTGATCGTGGAATATCTAGGAAAGAAGAAAACACAAACTGACTTGTTGCAATGGTGGCATCATATTAAAGTACCCACGCTGGAATTCAGTGAGCTCTTTAGAATAACCCATTCTTTCACAAACATTTGTAAAGATGGACTGCATGGCTAGATGCTTGATTTTATACACTTCTGGGCAATGGGACTGAATGAAACACCAGAATTCAGTGATTAAGAAGTGCCGCGTAATACTTTTGTCCCAATAGTGTATTTTAGTTCCTGAAATGTATGCAGCATTATCTGCTGAGTAATGTATGCCTCTTTTAATCCTCTAAGCATGTCAACACAACAATCTTGTCCATCATGACAGTAAGGCATTTAACCTTTTCACAGCACCTTCCCGCTAATAGTATAAATCACTGGGTAGAGTTAATTTTCATACTGGAAGCTTGTCGTGGCACTACACTGTGATCTTCTTTACGACACAGATTTTTGCATAAGATCTCCCTGTCAACCCCCTTTCCCCCAAATTATGGGCGCAAGCGGTCCAGAGTTCCTCATCTCGCCATACTGAGCATTCACTCTGAAAGCTGAGCAGACACAGACAGGCACTGACGTGCGAAAGACAGAGTTTATACCAAATACTGTGCCTCTAAGTGACCCCTGCGACTGTGCAATCCAAGCTTAACGCCACCTGCATTTATTTACTTGTGCATGTATCGATCTATTTATTTATTTACTTCCAACTCGATTCCTCTGCTCGTCTTCTCTGTTCTCTTTCCTCTCATCTGCTCCAGGTCCAAGCACCCAGGGATCTCTCTCCCGGTTTAATAATTCATGGATGTTCAGGCTGCTGCCGTAATCCTGACTGACACTAAAAGTCTGTCTAGATTTGGTGTCATGAAAATTTCATCCACAAATGTACATTCGAGCTCTGTCTTTCGCCTCCCTCTCCTCTCGTCTAAAGGGCCACTCTTGCTTTTACTGTCTCTCTCTCTCCTCGCAAGTTTGCAAGGTTAGCCTCATTCCCTCACTCATATACATACTTGTATGAGCATAAACATATACTGGCCTGCACAAAGCCGCTGGTAACACACACATACAAGCATACGTTTTCAGAGGGATAAATACAAAGCCAGACAGAAAAGGAGAGCGAGAGAGAGAGTACACACTGACATGCCACTATGCTCCATCTTGATGGGGCTATTTACTGTGTTACATCTGGACTCATTTGTTCATCTCTGTAGCAGCTGAGGAGAGGCGTGGGCCCCATGAGTACAAAGTGACTTAGAACCTTGAGTGGATATTTCAGTGTCAACATTCCCAGTGGAAATCAACATCCTAACTGTCGGTGTCATGTTTAAGCCAGTGAGCGACACTGAAACACAATCCTATCATGCCTGACTCATGAATTACCAGTCCTGTCTTCTTGCCAGCCTACACTGACAAAATATGATGCATTTAAGGACATTTTTAATATCACACGCATGGTTTTTAATACCGTCTGTCATAACAAGCTAGTCCCTTAATCATCTATCAAGGTGATGATTGCATTGCCCCTAGTAATCATGTATATTTAGCTTTATTCCAGCTCTGTCACTACACAAAATGTTGATTCTAGGTTATTCTCCAAGCACAGCTGGCTGTATTCAGTTTTTGCTTATTATTTTTGGGTTTTGGGAGGGCATCTTGGCTTCGCTGCTAGACGTAAAAGATGGCTGTCATATGGAAAGGGATGTTCAGTGGTGTCTTCCAACAAGAGGCACCAACATTTTCAGCTTCTTCTGCCATTAGATTATTGTTAAGCCAGAACATCAGTGACATAGTAGCTCATCTGGCTCACAATCCATCAAATTTTACAGGTAACTGTAGTGTTTAAAGTACAGAAAGAAAGCGATAAGTTGTCTTGTCACTG
This sequence comes from Etroplus canarensis, assembly GCA_015106775.1. Taxonomy (NCBI): domain Eukaryota; kingdom Metazoa; phylum Chordata; class Actinopteri; order Cichliformes; family Cichlidae; genus Etroplus; species Etroplus canarensis. Next base: position 21,721 of record VUQH01008602.1, read on the forward strand.
TTAAACTATATTGTACAAACTAATAAGAATTAAAACTTAATGAGAAGTTAGAGACTCACAAACCTAATGTTGGCATTTATGTATAGATGGCAGAGGGGCACATGCAAATACTCGTTTTATGAACATTACAGTCCAAAACAATACTCTTAGGAGTAACAATTCTTATGAAAATAGAAAAGTGCCTAAAAAAAACAAATTTACCTTGACCTTCACCAATTTGATTAAAAACCATTAGGTAAACACTGTGTTCGAGTATTACTAAAATCTGATGAACACTCCATGAGGAGTAGAGGTTCTACTGACACGTAATTACGACAATAATATGCTGAGATTATAGACTGTGTATTGCAAAATCCCCCTCTTGAAGCCTTTAGTTTAACATTTTGGCAATCGCCCTCTTGGGGTTTGTTAAACCTTGCAAAAGATACAAGGGTTGGATCTGACAGTATATTCTGATACCAAAATTCTGTAAACATGATGGTACTTGTTTCTTTTTTGCTACCGTAATAGAGGGAAGAGGATGCAAGGGATAGGGTGAGATGGAGGCAGATGATCCACTGTGGTGACCCCTAACGGGAGCAACAGCAAGAAGAAGAAGAAGAAGAAGAAGAAGAACAAACTCAACGTGTGTACCAAGTCATTGGTATGAACCATGTACAGTACGAGGCTGCTAGTCTACCCTGATATCCGGAATAAGAAGAAAAGGGAAGCCAAAAAACACAGGAAAAAGACACATGGCACAGTGAAAACTACAGGTGGAAGATGGCGTGATAGCTCTGCCTGGCTTGTTAGTAAGAAAGGCAGTTGGGAGTCAAGTACTGGAAGTACGTAGGCAGATGACTACAAGTGAGCTGATTTGAACTGATTCACAAAAGGCAACATGAAAACAATGGTACTGTACTTTTCAGACCAAGTGGGGAAATACATCCACTTAATGCAAGCAGCTCAAAGAGACCAACATCCATATCTGTTCACAGAATTCAAGGCTTTAATTCAAATTAACAACATTCGAAGTATTATCCTGCTCATTTATCCTGTAGTACACATTACCAGTTTGTGAGAGATAGCTAGCTTTGCAGCTGTGAAATCTGCTATGTTCTACAGGCTAAAATGTTAGTAGCAGCTAACAATATATAAATGATCAAGTTAACATGATGTTACTAATATTATACCGCGTAGTAACAACACTGATATGTTGGTGTTCCTTTCAAACTTTGAACTTGTAAAGAAAAAGTTCAAAAAACTATGAAAAATGATGCATTCAAAGGGATTATTGCAAATTATTTCACCACTAGCATATAAATTATAATCCTATATTCTGTTCTGTACTGTTTTTGCTCTGATTTACAGAAGACTCATTTTTATAATGTTCAAATGTTTTTAATATAGGAGTTTATGTTAAATACATGAGATTATCTCTTTTTCCCCTTTATAACCATGGCATTGATTTTGGTATAGAGAATTCTGTAATTTTACTTGTATTGGTACTGACTACTAATATTCTGGTATAGGGCGTTTTCACGTGACGTCACCAAACCGGAAGTCGGCCATGTTGGAAATATTCACCGGTCAAAACAAACAATGAACAACACAGTTTACCGCAAAGTTTGAAAAAAAAAAAAAAAAAAAAAAAAAAAGGAAAAATAAGAGC
>VUQH01008602.1:23391-34598 GCA_015106775.1 Etroplus canarensis
CAACAAAATTTGAAAAAAAAAAAAAAAAAAAAGCAAAATGGTTAACTATTGCCCTGTCCTCGGCTGTCACAGTCACTTAGACAGAGAAAAACGTTGACAGTACTACCATCTGCCCAAATTTGTGAAAAGTCAGGGAGAGCAGACAGAAATGATCAAAAGAAAGGAGGTGATTGTAGTTTACAAGCCTCAATCAGAATTTGGATGGAAAGAATATGGATATTGTAACCGAGTTTTAGGTGGGGGGGTCGTCTAGTGGGTAGTATGGTGGAAGAAAAGGCAACGAGATATAACTTACTTCCACGTTTATTAGCCACATACACTTCTGTCGACAGCCGGGTTATAACCACACCCCTTTTCGTGGCAGCTACGGCAACTATCTTGGGACAAACAACTCAAAATGGCAAGTGCAAGTAAGAAACACAGAAAAGTCTGTTACAATATCATCTGAATTTGCTCAGCTCCTTTTGTAGCTGGTATGTATTTCATGTTGACATTTTCACCTGCGTTTTGTGAATTGTGTCTAAGGAAGATTGTAGAACATATGAAGTGTTTGTTACATGCATGTCACCATGGGTTCTTATGGGTTAATATGTGAAAGTTTATGTCAAGGCAATATTTTGCACTATTTAAATAACACCAATATCATATGTCACTGGCTGAGACAAAGGATAAACTTACAGGAGCCAAATTTTCAAGATTGCATTGAACAAACTGGAATCCATTTCATAGGGATCTTCATCCCCAATTAACTTGAGTTTTTTCAAGTAACGGTCTTTTTCTTTGGTGTCCAGTCTTTGTATAGCTGTTCAGATGTGTGTGAATTTTTGCGGTCAGATGTTGAAGGTTTATCGCAAAATTTTGAGTTTTTGTCCATGACTGCTTATGCATCTTGTTTGTTTTGAGTGAGCTATATCTCTAAGATGGCACCACTTTCGCATCTGGACCAGATTTGCAAGGTTCGTGAAAACACTATTGTGACATCCCTGGTAGCAACTTGTCACTCACAATGTAGCCAAGCCCTAAAGCATATCCTGCTCTATCATCTATTTTACTCTCAAAGGGACCATAACTCATAAAATTAACATCATGCTATAATGAAGACTTGAAACTACTAAACGAGATCATTAACTCATCAGAATTTTATACATTAAGAGTAAAGAAGGGTCTGTTTCTCATAGTCACCTACAGAATCTGACTTCTGTGTGCAACCAGAGAAGTTGCTGAAAAATAGAAAGCAATGCAGGTCAAAGGCATTTTAACATCGGGCTTAATTTTCCGCTCTGAAATTCATCCTGGCTGATATACTGTACATTCAACAAGGTGCTGGAAACATTCCCCAAAGAGTTTGTTCCATATTGGCATGACAGCATCACACAGTTGCTGCAGATTTGTCCATGACTTAAATCTCCTGTTCCACCATATCCCAAAAGCACTCTATTGGATTGAGATCTGGTGACTGCAGAGGCCATTTGTGTACAGTGAACTCAGTGTTATGTTCAGGAAACCAGTATGAGATGATATAAGCTTTGTTCTTCTGCTTGAAGCAGCTATAAAAAGATGGGTACTCTGTGGTCATAGAGGGATGGGCGTGGTCAGCATCAATACTGGTACTTACACAATGTTTAATTGGTACAAAAGGGTCCTAAGTTTACTAAGAAAATATCCCAACACTACTAAAGACCACCAGCAGCCTCGGTGTGTCGGTGTGAAATGTAGCCTCAGTTTCCTGTTCTTAGCTGATAAAAATGGCGCCCGTTAAGGTATTCTGCTGCTGTAGCCCACGTGTAGTGCATTCAGAGATGCTGCTCAGTGTACCTTGGTTGCAATGAGTGATTATTTGAGTTCCTGTTGCCTTCCTATCAGCTCAAAGCAGTCTGGCCATTCTCCTCTGACCTCTATCATCAACAAAGCATTTTCATAAAGAGAACTGCCGCTCACTGGAGAGTTTGTCTTTTTTGCACCATTCTCTGTAAACCCTAGAGATGGTCGTGCAGGAGAATACCAGTAAATCGGCAGCTTCTGAAATACTCAACTACTCTACAACAACCATACCTTGTTCAAAGTCACTCAAATCACCTTTATTCTTTCTTCTCGGTTTGAACTCAGGCAGGTTGTCTTAATCGTGTCTGCATGGCTAAAGGGAGTAAGTTGCTGCCATGTGATTGGCTGATTAGACATCTGTGTTATGAGCAGCTGAACAGATGCACTTGACTAACACTGCATTCCCACTGCAGACAAAAGTGGCCCAAATCTTAAGTTTACCATCAGAAAAATTGAAAAAATTTTATGCTTCCTGGCAACCATTTATAAATTTTGTTCACAATTTGTCTGCCAGTGATATTGACTCATGATTGTGTTATGTTGAACGTGTACTACCCAGTGACCCACTGGTCTTTGAATATAGTGTTGTCTGTACTCTCAGTATACAGTATTAAATTGTTTTCTCTTCATTGTTTTCCGTTCAGGTTCAAGAAAACATATATGAATAAGTCAGACAATAATTAACAATATCTCTTGTAAGGTCTGGTATCTTGGGGAGGGACGGGGTGGCAACGTTGTATGTTTGTGTGTTCATCTGTCTGAAAAATAATAAAAATACCTTTTATTTTTATCTTAAAAAAGTGGCCCAAATCTGATCATATGTGACCCAGATCTGATTTGTCCATGACAGTCTGAACAGCCCAGATCCAATTTTTTCAAATCAAATTCAGTCCACTTCCAAATGTGGTCCTAAATTGGACACCTTTGAAAATGTCCTCAGTGTGAATGGCCATGTCATTTCATCTGACTTTTACGTCGTCTATGGGGGACAGAAGTCATAATTCTGCGTCAGAGGAGGCGAGAAATCAGATGTCCAAATTGAACAAAACAAGCATGGCAGACAGCATTGATGGAGCTAGTCACAGAAAAGAAAGTGAAGTTTTTTTCCCATGCTGACATGTGTAGCATCCATATATACTTCCATAAACACAGCGTGCAGCTTACGATGTCACACTTTCTTCTGCGTGTGCGAGTCACTTCAGGGCCAGAGACCGTTCACCCTGGAGCCTGACGGCGGTCGCATTTGAATTATAATGTGAACAACCACACAAAAACAAAATCAGATCTCAACAAAAAAATTGGAATTGCCTGCAGTGGGTAAGTGCAACAAGGTCTATGTACTATTCAGAAGAAGCTAGTTAGCATTAGCATTAGATTAACAGTATACCCTGCCACGAGCACCTCTAGCTCCAAAATGAAGTATTTTCTTTGTCCAAGATGATGAAGATTAAAATGCTTAAAACAGAATTCCATATCTTTTATAAACAGTCTATGAAGTCTATGAAGCTCACCAGAGTTTCTGCTGACTACATGTGACTGTATGAACTGTATCAGCGAAAGAGAAAAACACCTGAATGTTTCACTTAAAAAAACAATTGGACTTATATAAGTGGGGCATTTTAATCAAAGGCTGTGCAATTAAACAAACTACATTTAAAGCCACCATTATAAGAGTGTCTGTCAAACACAATATGAGCAATATGCTTTGACTTTACTTTATTGTGCTGCTGGGATTTGGCATATACCCAATTCTTGTAGAGCTATACACACTCCTACACACCTTCCTCTTTGGAACAAACCAAAACAAGGAAAGATGTTTGAGGGGGGAAAAAAAGGTATTCAAAGAGACAGCTTGTTGAAAAATCCTGCCCATTCCTGGAGGGAGGGAAAATCCTTCGCAAAAGTACACAGTCACACACACTGTGCCGCAAACCAGCCATTTGAACAAGAGATGAGACTAAAAATCCTCAACACGGCTGTTATAATTTATGACTGAGCTTGTACACCGTTCGCCCAAGGCTGTTTTTATATTTCACAGAAGAATCAGCTCTTCCCTTTTTTTTCCATTCAAAATGCACTTGATGGTTTTAGAATAATCAGCTGATAAGATGCCAGGAGCTCAGCCCCTTGCGGTATCAGTTAATTCTCTCTTTTTAGTAAGAAAGAGTTTGAGCCCATGGACGAGTTGATAAACTTTCAGTGCTCATCAACAGCCATTCATCACCGGTTAAGTGCCAACCATTGCTACAATATTAATAGCCCTCTTATCAGGGAGAGAGAGGAAAGGCCCTTTAATTGGCTGCCAGTGTAATTCTGCTTCATAAAACGTGTTGGAATCAAAAACAGAGACCAGCAAAAAAGATGGCGAGATAACCCTGCCATGACGGTAATGTTTCTAATTACCACCCACCTCTGCATCAATTGCTTCTATCTTCCTCTCCACCTGCTGCCTTCCCCCCACCCTAGCATGCTTCAAGAGGGATAAGTCAACCTGAAGAGTGCAGTAACCACAGTGTGGAAAAGCACCACTCACACTAATGGACAGAATATGGACCCAAGGAGGGAAAATGTTTTGAAGAGTCTCTCCTCTAGACTCTCAAACCCATTTCCCACTCCTCCTCTCTTTTTTTCATATTAATGTCCTCCTTTTCTGCAATTCACTTTCTTACACAGTGATTTTTGTCTTCACTCTAGAAGAAAAACATCATAAGGCACCTCTGCTGTGTCTCATCGCCACTTACACCCTTGTAAACTGTATGCACTCTCTAGCAGCTGTAAAATATGCATGGCAACATATATTTGCTCATTGGTCGGGTTTATGCTTTTATTTTTTCCCTTGGCCAGAGGCTTATTTATGCAGGTTGCTATTCTACCATCTAACACCTATAAAACCCAGCAAAAAAACAAAAAAATAGGGGAAAATGCCTCCATCCTTTACGTACCCTTCACCTTTTTTAGCCCTGCTGAAGGGCAATGGAATGGAAGCTGTTATATCACCAGTCTGGCTGTTTGCTTTTATTGGCGCTTATTAAAAAGGACATGAACTTCAGCAGCACCGACATTAGTATGCTCTCTTTGGTGTCCTTTCCAAGTTTGCTACCAGACTATCGCTTGTCACTTGCAATTTTATAGCCTGCATACATAGACTATTTAATTCCAGTTTTGTTCTTTATTTACAAGATTCCATCTAAAAGATTTTTATGCTATTTCTGTGATCTTAAAACAGCACATTAAAATTTTAGCAGACTGCTAAAAATGTGACTAGCGCTGCCACATTTACACCACATGACCTGCTTTCCACTGGGAAAAGTGCATGCCTCTCACCGCTGGTTTAGTAGCATCACTTACAACTGCAGTGCTGAAGGCATCGCAAGGTTGTGGTGGAAATATGCCAAAGTCTTTTCCACCAAGGCGATAAAGTGGATTATTGGGTATTATTCATTTACTGTTATTTTCATTACTAGAATCTAATTGAATTCTCTCTTTAAAGAAGAAAATGAATGGGCCTCTTGACCAAGCTACAAAGCAATGGCTATACTGACTTGAACAAACAGGATGAAAACATTCTCTTAAAATACAATTAGGCCCATAAGGTTTAGGACTATGATACACTTTTCTGCAATTTTGCCTCTGTACACCACCACAGTGGGTTTTAAATCAAACACTCAAAATGTGATTAAAGGGCAGTCTTTCAGCTTTAACTCAATGAGTCTGGCAAAAGAATTGCATTAATTGTTTAGGAATTAGAGCCATTTTATACATAGTCCCTAATTTTCAGAGGCTTAAAAGTAATGGGACACACTAACATAATATTAATTTGAATATCCATTGCAGTTAATGAGTGTGTTGAGTCTAGAACCCACAGACATCACCAAATGCTGTGTTCTATCCCTTGAGATGCTCTGCCAGGTCGTTACTGCACCAGCCTTTGGTTGCTGCTTGCTTGTGGGTCTCTCTGCCTTCAGTTTTTGTTATCAGTAACTGAAAAGCTGCTGTATTGGGTTGAGATCAGGTGACTGACTTGGCCTTTGATGAACATCCCATTTCTTTGCCTTGAGAAACTCTTGGGTTGCTTTCGCATTATACTTTGGGTCATTATTCATTCACTCTGTGAAGCACCGTCCATTCGGTTTTGCAGCAATCGGCTGAATCTGAGTATAGCACTGTAGACTTCGGAATTCATCTTGCTACTTCTGTCAGCAGTCACATCATCAATAAACACTAGTGACATGATTCCATTGGCAGCCATACATGTTTGATATATAATGTAATATGCTTTGGATCATGAGCTGTTCTGTCGTGGTCCGTGGGTTTTGTGGTAGGGGGAGTTTTCTTAGTTTCTAATATGTTTAGTTTTCCTCTGTTCACTTCATGTACATAGGTTCTTGTTTCTTGTAGTTTTGGATTTGGTTCTGTTATTCCAGCTTCCCTTGTGTATTCCATACATGTTATCATCATTCCCTGACAGTATTGCTTCTCTCTTTCCTGTTTCACTTTGGTAGCTGTTTGTGTCTCATGCACTGTGTGTAGTTTTACATCCTGCCCTTGATTGTTGCCACCTGTGCTCCTCTCCCTCCTGCTGGTCGTTACTCATTAATCTGTGTGCATTTATATCCCTCCTTTCTTTTACTTGGTGTTGCATTGTCTGCTTTGTTACCTGTGTGTTTTCTATGCCATGCCAACTATGCCTTGTCTTGTGTTCTCACCTCATGTTGGAAGCTAGTTTTCTATTTCATGATCTTTGTTTATTTTTATGGACTTTCTTATCAGCTTATTAAAAGCAGGCTTTTTGTTTACCTTGTCTGCCTTCAGAGTCCTGCATATTGGGTCCTCAAACACACACAGGGAACCCCGACATTTTCCTTTCCTTCTACATATTTCATGCTGGTACAAGTTCATCTTGGTTTCACCTGTCCAAAGATTTGTTTTACCCCCACAAATGACCAGGCTCTTTTAAATGATTTCTGGCAAAGTCTAATCTGGCTTTCCATGTTCTTGAGCATATCCTGTGGTGTGTCTTGATTGTAGACTTTGACAAGGATACATCTACCTCCTTGAGGATGTTCTTGGCTTGGTTAGATGTTAGACTGGTACTGGTACTTATATACTTTTCTAACTGAGCACTCAAAGCACTTCTTACTACAAGCCTCCCTCATTCACCCATTCATACATGCAACCACACAGTGTTTTATTCTATGCCTTTTAAGCACATTTAACTATCACACACACTTTCACACTCCAGTGGCTACACCAGGATCAATTTGGGATTCAGTGTCTTGCCCAAGGACACTTCAGCATGTTGAATGAAGGAGTTGAAGATTTAACCACCAACCTTTTGGACTGAAAGTTGACTTGCTCTACCACCTGAGCCACAGCTGCCCAATGTACTGAAGGGGTTTTTCTTAAACAATTAAAGAAATCTGCGATTATCCACTTTAGTTGTCTTCCGTGGTCTTCCAGGCTTTTTGGTGTTGTTGAGCTGTCCAGTGCATTTATTCTTTTTAAGAATGTTCCAGATTATAGTTTTGGCTGCTCCTAAAAGTTCTGCTCTCTTTCTATATCTCTCTGATAGGTTTATTTTGGTTTTTCAGCCTGATAAGGAACTCTTTCACTTGCATCTCCATGTCTTTGGACCTCATATTGAGAGTTTCTGTGAACAGCTACCAAATGCAAGGTCAACACTTGGAATCAACTCCAGACCTTTTACCTGCTTGGTTTGTCACGGAATAGATAGGGAGGAGACCTTAACTAGCCATGAAACTGCTTGTCAGTCAGTTGTCCAATTACTTCTGAGCCTTTGAAAATGGGAAGCTGCACATAAAAATACCCATAATTCCTAGTTAATGAGGTTCTTTTGTCAAGCCCCTTGAATTAAAGCTGAAATTCTGGTCTTTTGATCACATTTTGATTGATTTTAAAATCCACTGTGCAGGCACAATCACAAAAAACAGCATCATTGTCCCAAAACCTATAGACCTACCTTTAAATGGCATCGATATCACACTCACATTTAATACAGCTAGTTCATTAATTGGACTGATTCGCTGGCTGTCGTCATTAGAGCTAACGGAGTAAAAAAGAAAAGGAACTGAAATTGTAATGAAGCCATTGTTAACAAACAGATTCAGTGTGAAAAGACCCTAAGGTGGGATTTAGTGTGTTAATGGTACTGATCATACCATTGATGCTTTTGGGCAGTTTTTCCACATCATAATAAGGTTTACAAAAACGTGTTAGAAGGAGAACACATTGTTGGTTTTGAGTGTTTTTGTATGACTTGTTCATAAAAAAGAAAAATCAAGATGGTTTCAAGCCCTATTTTTTACCTTAGCTAGACAGCAGTTTTTAACCACTTGAAAAAGAAATGGAAAAACAGTCCCTCCAGTAGTAAATGTTTGTTTTATATACAAGTCATATACGACATATATGTCTTGTGCAATGATTTACTTGTGAAAGTGACCCTTTTCACCCTTTTCTCATGTAACACAATTTGTGTGTGATTTTTATAATTAAGTAAACATTATGTCACATGAGAAAAATGCAAAAGGGGCCACACTCAGGAGTAAATCAGTCTTTGAGACATGCAGTACATGTAAAACATTAACAATAAGCTTTTTTTGTTTCTTTTCCATAAGTGAAATTTCCTACAGTTAGAAAAAATTTTAGCATAAGCACATTTGTTTAATCTTTAATACAGCACACACTAGCTGACATTTCTGAATGCAGCATTACTGCATACCAGGATTTTTTCCTAAGATGTTACACTAATTCTCATGTCGGTTTCCTTTTGCACATCAGCTGTCACACTCGCATATGCACAATGACATGATTTGATTCCCTGTGATGAAGATACTATCAAATGCATAATCCCCATTTGACTTTTTTGTCTTTGAACAAGCGTGAAGAAGCTATTGCCCTGAGGACAAAAAATGCTAAACGTTTGAACACATGTTCAACACTGAAGTAGGTAAATTTAGTCTGGTGAACTATCCATGACTCTGACGTTTTGATCAGGGTGGTAACTAATGATGGAGGGAGAGGAAGAGTGTTTTTTTTATCTGCGCGCTTGACATATAGTCTACAAGAGTCTGCTCGGAAACATCGCCTGCAGATTCAATGCAATTATAATGGCGCAAAGCAGCAGCGGAAAGACGGGGGATGGAAAAAAAAAATAAGTACAGTCTACCATGTAATGAAGTGATTGCATGTTTCAAATTACTTGTTGATGGCAAGTAACATATGTGTCTGATGGAGCAAAAAATGTATTAGAATTCAGTACCATGGAAAAAATCAGTGGTCACACAGTGAACAAGATGCTTCATACAGGTATGCATCCATATGGGTGGGAGACTGCTCAATGACTTGAGCTAATGTGTTCATTTCATTTTCATGTTCCTGGTGCATTGATGGCATGCAGCCAAAAATTACACCCTGAGTGTGTTCGCTATTTGCAGACACAATGACAAACACACACACACGTACACACTCAGGGTCTCTGGCCCCCATTTGTGCGAGATGATGCTCAGTGGGCAATCTTTGCAGACAGATGTCAGTGCCTTATTAAAGAAGATGCCCACCAGCCCCCGGGGCTGGGACACAGCTATGAATAAATTTATTACACTAATGTAGCGACCCTAAAACTGTAAGTGACGTTCAAACACTGCAGTGATGCAGGCAATTGTTGTAATAACCATTAAGGAAAGGTTGAATATATACAGGAAAAAATTGCTTGTGATATCCATTCTTCTCGCCTTGAGCAACTCACCACCACACGCTTGCATTGCGTCTGCTTTGTCCACACGTCTCCGAAGGAAAACCCCAAATGGGGCCCGTTTCCATGCCAGGACTGGGAAGGCACAGTGGCTAAGGAGTTTCCACCACCTCCATCACCAGCAAACCACCTCAAACAGTCTTTCTGCCATGTAGAAACGCTGGGCAGTAGGCTGGGCCACTCATCAGGGCCTGATTAGGGCTGTGAGTGGGCTGCTGGTCATGGACCAGCACAAGGAAGTGGCAAAGCAATGGTTTCCAGACTAAAGAGTGGTAGCTATTCACTGTACTTTTGTGGAAACATTACCATTGAAGTCTGAATGTGACATCACCTAAACAAAGATGAAATGTAGTTCTGTTCTCCTTGAAGCAGAGGTTGCGGTGATGCCAGCGCAGCCACATGTGAAACGATGCAGTACACACATGCATATGCGCCCACACAAAGTCATGCCCACATTCTCTTCTTTTCTTTGATGCAGCGACATACCCAACATTGTAACCGCAGTCAGCTTTGTCAAAGTAGATAAATGTCTTTCATGAGATATAACTCAGCCAAGATTCTCAGACATTCCTTTGTCTGACTTCCAAAATCTCTTTTTATATTATTTTCATTTTCTTTGTCGCTTGATAAACTGAATGAAATGCCTAGAACTCGACCAGTATGCATCCAACTTAAATATGACCCTGTGTAACTTTGACCTTTAAACCCACAATCCCATAAATTATATCAGATATTCTGTCCATCATAGGTATTAACCACACAAAGTCCAGCAAACAGACAGATGCACAGCCCTCAAAAATATTCTCTATTTTTCTACCCAACCTAGCAATTAACCATGCAAGTATTGGCAGTGATCCAGCAGCCTAATCAGCTCCTATGGTGGCAAAAATATTGTAATGAACAACCTCATGTGACCTTGACCCCATGACCTCAAAAATGTTATCAGTTCTTCTACCCACTTTCTGCCACTTATCCCATCCAGGGCTGTGGAAGCACTGTAGAATATCCCAGCTGTCACAGTAATTGAGTATTAAAAAATAAATAAATTGGGCCCGATCCAGCAGGCCAGTAAGCTCCTACAATTGTGACAAGAATCCGCTGATGACCCTGTGTGACCTTGACCTTTAACCCAGCAATCTCTAAAATGTTATCAGTTCTTACTCATCATAGAAATTAAGTACACAAATTATGGCTAGGATCCAACAGCCTAGTGAGCTCCTACAATTGTAACAAGAATTTCATTAACCCTAGAACACTATCGCTCAAATTCAAAACACCATCACTAACGCCGGGTGATTTTTACCCGAGATAATACACCCAATAAAAAGTACTTGTCATCAAAATATATCAAAACATGACAATACATGACAAATTTGAGTAGTGTTCTTTTATTTTAAACTGTGTCATGTCTAACAAAATGAAAGAAAAGCATAATGAGGGGACCATATAAAAATGCTCCAAAATTACTGGAAAATTAGGAATTTAGGAACAAAAAATTCCTAAAAAAAAAATAAAAATAATGAAGATGGAAACTTGGTTTTTGGCCCACCCATTCCTGGGATATCTGAGACTTCCCTGGTGAAGGCTCAGTGTCCTTGGCACACAAATAGCTGCA
>VUQH01008616.1:7685-23138 GCA_015106775.1 Etroplus canarensis
AAAAAAAAAAAAAAAAGCCAGCACGATAATTCACAGTCTCAGAACACTTATCATTTTACCAACCAAAACACAAACAGAGCGCCAAAAGCCAACCCACAGAGGTCAGATATTATTCGATGACCTCTTGTTAAGGCAGTCCATGACTGCTGAATAACACAAAAAGCAACTCTTTATGATGTTATTGTCTTTGTCCACACTGAACAAGGAGGTTGTCCATCTCAGGATCTGACAAGTGTGAGTCTTTGGCCTTCATATACATCCAGTTAGTGTCAATCCAAGAGCTCACCTTGGAGCTGTTGACAGTTTCCTGCTGTTGAGAAAATGTTATCATGTGGACAGCCGTGGGAGTCACATACCACACTGTGCTTGTTACGGCTAAATTAAGGCACACTGATGCACAGGGGCAGGGAAAAAAGAAATCAGCTGAGGTGGTGTTTATGAAGTCATCTCATTGCCGCTGGACTCCTCTGTGGGGCCCCTCAGCCTGCCTGTAAGGCTGGTCTTGACAAGGTTCTCCCTCAAGCAGCAGTGGGCGGCTGTTCTTGTCTCTGTCTTTGACACGAGTCTGTTCGTCACTGTGAATGAAAATAAATGGCAAGCGTTACTCCAAAATTTAACAATAAACACACACTTCAAAAATGTTTTTGATCTTAAAATAACTAATTAGTTATATTATATACAGTAGGATAACATGTAAGGTGGGCATAAACAGAAATGCTGACAATTGTTTGAATTTAACTTTCCAATATTAATAACTATGATATGAATGATTGTGACTGCAGTGGTGAAACAAGCCTTGCCACTAAAGAACATCAACATTTAAATATTTTATCTTTTTACACAATAACACTCCTTCAAACACTCAAAATTTGCATCAAAGCCAGACAAAATCATTTGAAATGGGAGGATTTTGCCGAAGGAGTGAAGATTACAAATAAGAATATCTAAATCATAAACAAAACCAAATCTTTTATGCTGTGTTGTGGCAGTTTCTTCTTAACACAAGTCAATCTCAGCAAATGTCAATACCTGTCCTGACTGTTCTTTACTATTGTGCTGTCTTCATAGATTTTCAGCATCGTCTCCGTGCGGTCATCAAGGTGTTCTTTGGGCTCCTGAAACCTAAAAAAAGACAGTTTGAGATATGATTATCAACAAACACAAAACAAATAGTAAACACCACAGTGTATAAGTCTGTCCACAACCTTTCCCAAGAAAACAGCCTTTTTGCTTTTCTTTTTAGAAACAGGTCACAAATATTTTCCCTTATGAAAATGTAGAGGAGGCGAAGGGACCCTGGCATGTATTGTGGACAAATGTCAAAGAGGTGCCTTTTGTTTTTGATTAAATATTTTATATTTTAAGAGATGTTGCTCTCTGGATTCATGTAGCCACTGAATTATTGCACTCAGACGGCAGGTTAGCCTCTGGAATTGACAACTGCAACAGAGTTAGTTTCTACTCATGAAAGGATGCTAAAAAGGATGGAAAAAATATTCCTCATGTGGGTTACTTATATTTCTTTTACACATTTGTGAATGACAGAATGGTGTGGACATACACTGATGATCGTGATTTAATGCATGTAATTTAGAATGTTTAGAATTTAATTTATCTCTAAGAAGGAGACATTTTTTGGGTCTATCTCTTATGTTTGCGTAATTAGGCTGTGCTGGTTTGCTTGTGTAGTAGTGATGTTATACACTCACCAGCAAGTTAGTTACACTTTGCTAGTGCAGGGTTGGATGCCCTTTTGCCTTCAGAACCTTAATGCTTTGTGGCAGTCTGGCCATTCTCCTCTAATGTCTGACATTAGCAAGGCATTTCTGCCCAGAGAACTGCAGCTCACTGGATATTTTCTCTTTTACAGACCTTTCTCTGTAAACCCTAGAGATGGTTGTGTGGGAAAATCCCAGCAGATCAGCCGTTTGTGAAAAACTCAGACCAGTCCATCTGGCACTAATAACTATGCCATGTTCAAAGTCACTTAAATCACCTTTCTTCCTCATTCAGATGCTCAGTTTGAACTTCAGTGGACTGTCTTTCTCAGAGCCTGAATACTTTATTCATCCCAGGGGAGAAATTGCACTTAGTTGCAGATACTCGGTTCTATATAAATCCATATAAATTTAAAAGGCAGAAAATGAATTTGAAAATATATAAACATGCATGTATACATTGCAATATGTAACTTGACCACGTCTACAAGCCTAAATGCACTGAGTTGCTGCCATGCGACTGGCTGATTAGACATGTGAATAAACAAGCAGTTAAACAGGTGTGCCTAATAATGTGGCCAGTGAGTGTATTTCAAAATAAAAACTGCAATTCAGGCAACTTGCAGACTGTTTTTGCTGTAGATTGATTCAAACATTACCAAGCTAGTGATGAGGGTTAGTGAGGCATCACCTTTTGTTGGGCGTCACTGATAAAAAATGAGTCACCTTTAAAAGTATGAAAAAGCTGTCTCTGTGTCACCACTCAGTTAGTGCTGCTACAGATGAATTCAATGACAAGTATACGGTTTTTGAATACAACACCTGGGCTCAAGTCTCTCTTTCACTTTGGCAATGGACAGGATGTAAGGGCTGATCTGTCTGGCAATGGTAGTGAGGTAGGAATTCTCTTGCTTCAGCTGCATCAGGTCATGAAGCTGGGCTGCAGTCAGTAAAAAATGTAATTAAGTTGATCATAAAAAGCAGCAACAAATTGGATTTTCTCTTCTCATTATTGGGGACAAACCTTCATAGATCTCCTGCTCATTGGTGACCCTCTGAAAAGTCTCATCCCAGATCTGTTGAAAAAAGGAGCCGAGTAAGCTGAGTCTCACAACAGGGATTGCAATCAGTTGACTCAGGGGATATCTTGACATTTGCATTTTTTTCCTTCTGTTTGCATTCCTAGTAGTCTGCGTTCACAACACTGGGTGAAAACTAGCTTGTTACTGTGCAGCTAAAGCTACCATTCAACAACAAATGTAGATGCATTTTTGTCAGAAGTGCCTGGCAGAGGCAGGTACATACAGACGGTCAGGTATCACCTGTCGCACCTCTTCAAACATGACTCTCATAGTTTCCACAGTGGAGTACTGGGCAGCTATCTGACTGTCAATGTGTAGCGATCTGTCCAGAATTTCTCCCATTTTATCTGTGTTGATGATGGAGTGGTGCTTGGTCAGATCTCTGTGCAGCTCCTGGACCTGGTCCTTCAGATTCTGAACCTCTGTCTGCAAAGACTACACACACACACACACACACACACACACACACACATATATACATCTTACAACGTATAAGACATTTTCTCTTAAATGATGGGTGTACAGATACCAGGTGAACTGCATCTGAGCGTGAAAACCTTGCTGCTCACTACACAGGTTGAAAATAATCTCCTGGTTTCTGCTGCAGTGTTTCACTGCTTTACTTTGTGGGCTCTCAGGAAGAAATGATTCTGCAGCAGTTTTAACTATTGTGCATCCTAATTTAATAATACAGCGAAAAGAAATCTTGGTAATAGATATCCTGTGTCTTCTACTGTTTCTAAATGTTCCTTGTAGCACCTTTACCATTTGTTCCTTGTAAGCGTAATTCATTGAACCCTTTAAAAAATATTATTTAAATTTAAGCAGTGGGTGATGACATGTACCCAAGAGTAAATCCACAAAATCATAGGTCACACACATCAGCTCACCCTATAAGTATTCTCATAATTGCGGCAGTGCTCAGTGAAAGGTGTTTCCTTGCCCTCAGCCAGAAGGACCTTGGTGCAAATGTTGCGGTGAGATGTGGGCCTTCGCCCAAACGCTGAGCCCAGGGGCATCTCACTGAGAGACGGGGAGCGGCAAGACACAGACAGAGGGGACTGGAGCCTGAAGGGACAGGATAAAAATCATATCTGCTTTTCTCCTCTAGTTTAGACACATGCTTATAAAGGTTAGACATACTCATGCCTTTGTGTTTCTTGGTGTACTGACTTAAGTTTATTTTGTTAAAATATATATAAATAGTTTACATTAAGGCATTTTTGTCATAATTTGACAGGATGCAAAATCGAGATTGTAGCAATTACATCATTTTACATCAATAAAACCCTCACTAAAATCACAATTATCACACCCCTGTCATTCATACTGAATGAATCAAGCTCCCCTTAATGGTCACATTTATCAATAACATCACTGGTAAGATTAAAAGCACTGATAGAAAGAAAGAGACTTTAACCACAACTTTATCAAATTAATACAAAACAAAGACTCTTAATACAAAGCACATACAAGCATACTTCATGCAAAGCACACTGATTCCTAGATTTTTTAATTAATATTTATTGCAACATTATCATGTTTTTTTAAAAAACATATTCAACATGTGTGTATATGTGTGTGCTGATTGTAACCAAACAAGCATATTTTAAACATGTTATATGAAACTAAGTACAGCTGGTACTGAAATATGAGCAGCTTCACTGAATTTTATTTATGTAATTACTGAGTATCCACTTTTTTATTACTGTTTCCCTGTGTTTATGTGGTTACTGTTGGCTGTACAATAATCTAATTAATGTCTGTTAAAACAGCTTCATGCTACTGAGGAACATTTATTTTTAAATTTTCTTTCTCACTGTAAACACAACCTCATGGCAAAATTTGGACAAAGCAGCTTTCATGCAGTATGTTCATATTTAAAACCAGCCACACAAAACTGAGACAGAGAGTGTAAACCCAGGGAGGAGATGTTAGGTTTTCACTGTTGTGAGTTTGGAATAAACCAACACACTTGCTGTCACTCAAAACAGTAACATCTCATTGCCATCAGTTTTCTGAAAGTGCAAAGGTATGCAAGCACTGCCCTGCAGTAACACAACTTAACCTGCATTTCGTTGGGTTCTGGTAGGACCATAGTCCTGGCTTCAAGCCTAACACAGTATAACAGCCAGGAAGCTATTCTGTGGTGGCTGAGGTGTGAATGCAGCACTCTCACGTTTCCATCTCTGAGAATCCAGGCTGTGTCTCAACACAGCTGATTAAAGACTTTGACAGTACTAAAGCAGCAGCATCCATTGCATGAAAGAACTTACATGTCCCACTTCACTGAGCTTCTGTTCTGTGAAATTATGATAAAAATAGGGCCAGCCAGCTGGCTGTCCACCAATCCCTGCTTGGTTTGCATCCTGCATTAGAAGCATTCAGACACAACAGCACATTCAGCTGAGTAACTGACTACACCATGTGGGGGGTATTTTAAACTACCAAACAGTGAGGAAAAGCTTATTTTCTCCTCTGTTTGTGAATTGAGGTATGAAGTGAAGTTCAAAAACTGATCAGGAAAGTACACTGTCTAAGCACTCATCCTACAGTGCCACAAGTTCAATGGAAATGGAAACAGGTAAAGAAAGTTGGGCTAAAGCTCTGCCTCTGACCTGATTCAGTTCATGAACAAATATAGCCAAATCTACATGACAATAATGACTTCAAGATATCCATAAGATAAATATATTCTGGGGTTACACTAAGAGTTAATGTATATGTTAAAAACTCATAATCACCATTAAAAAATTTACCTGCAACCTGGTAGCCTCCTACTCTTGCCTTCTTGTAGTAGATGTTGATGTAACAGCAAACTTGTCTGAAACATGTATTTCTCTCACTCTGTTATGCACATGTCATCCTCTGAACACGCTGCCTCCGTCCTCCCTGTAGTGACGCCAGTTAAAGACTTCACCCCTGCTAAATCAGTGACATCAACAGCCTGGAACAAAACGGCCCGCCGGCTCCTGCGTGCCAACTTACAGATGAATCCTAGAGAGTTCTGTGAAACCAGGATAAAAATAGTGCCAGCCAGCCGACTGACCACCAATCCCTGCCTGCTTTGCATCTTGCACTGGAAGGGCATTAACTGAGTTGCAAAGGAGAGTTGTCAGTGTGTTGGCATTAGTGGGTGGGCTTAAGGACCTGTGAACAGTTGGGAGACATTGATGTGGAAAGAAAATGGTCAGGGGAGTTTGTGTATGTGGATAGTGATGTGACGCAAAACACGAGAGGACTAAACTGCATTTTTAGGGGCAGTGAAGTGTTAAAATGCAGGTCATCTTTACCGCTGATTTAATATTATTATAAACTGAATCTCTAAAAACTTCTGATAATCTAACAACTGACCGAGAGGAAATCATTAAGCAGAAACTGTCACCATGTGCCGCCACTCATTCAGCCATCTCCTGAATGTTATCTGGCCACTGCAGGACCAGACCTTTTTAAAACAGGATGAACGGCCTCCTGTCCATCCCCCACACGACAAGGTGAGTTACATAAATGTATCCGTGTACAGAGCTTACAGACAGACAGAATAACTACCATAGTGGCAGTCAGCATGGCGCCTCGTTTCCTCTCACTGCAGTCCATGTGTACTTGCAAACCATTTGGGGATTTTGAGTTTGGATGCTTCACAAGTGTGAAGTTTTCTGCCCAGACTTTTGTTTTCTTGGAAGAATTCAAAAGATGCCATGGTGATATTCAGTTGGTGAAAGCACAATGTAAAAATAAAACTCAAAGGAATTGATCAGTTAGTAACTGCAGACAAAGCGATTGCAAGGTAAATGATCTTACCGTGTTGCAGCAGTTGTGGAACCGGGGACAGAAGGAGGACAGCGCGATCCTAACTGCAGCAGAGGCTCTAGGCAGCGGGCAAACTCACTTCTATACTCTGTGTTGATCTAATAGTGAGCAGGGATAAAGTCATTTACTCTTGTAAGAATTAAAAAAGAAACAAATGGTACTTATTATTTTTCTAAAAAGAAAAAAAAAGACATCAGATAAAATAGCAAAGAGGATGCAAAATAACTGAAAATGCATGTCAATACGTCCACCATAGCACCCATATCCCTTACATAAAGAAATTTATCCAGTGCATACTGGCTATTTTGTAGCATTGTGTTCACCTGTTGCTAATAGTGAGATTATAGCTGTAAGGACACAAATGACAGAAAAGGTTTTATTACAGACAATCCTGTTGTCTTGCTGAGTGGATTTATGAGACTAAAAAATCATGGGAATCTTCAGCTTTCAGTCATAAGCTCTCAGCTAAGATAATAACCAATTTTGGTGTAACATCATCAGAACACCAAACAAGGAAATGTTGAGTTCATGATTTTTAGGGTCTATGCAAGGAAGCTTTCTTATTGACTTGGGGTAATCCAAGACCTTCCCCAAGATACACTGTAAAGATAAAAGTATGAAAGTAAAAATTAGATACCTACAGTACGCATTACAATTACAGGAGCTTTTATGGTATCCCATTCTATATCCATAGACATTAATATGGACTCCACCCCCCACCCCACACCTGTAGCTATAACAACATTACACTCGGGAAGGCTTTCTACAATATTTTGGAGTGTGTCTGTGGGAATTTTTTTCCCCATTCATGTAGAAGAGCATTTGTGAGGTCAGATACTGATGTTGGATGAGAGGGTCTGGCTCACAATCTCTCTTCTGGTTCATTGCACAGGTGTTTGATGGGGTTAAGGTCAGTGCTCTGTGCAGGCCAGTCAAGTTCTTCAACACCAAACTCACATTTATGGACCAAGTTGGAAGCATAGAATTGTCCAAAATGTTTTGATAAGTTGAAGCATTAAGATTTCCCTTCACTGGCAGTAAGGCATCCAGGCCAGCCCCAGAAAAACAACCCCATAGCATTATCCCTCTTTCACTAAACGTTTCAATTGACACAGTGCAGTAAGGCAGGTGAAATTCTCTTTGTATTTGCCAAACACAGTCTCATCCATCACACTGCCAGATTAAGAGTCACTCCACAGAACACATTTCCACTGCCCCAGTTGCAGTGTACTTTACACCACTCCATCTGATGCTTGGCATTGTGCTAAATGATGTAAGGTTTCCAGTGGACAGCTCTTGTACTGATGCTAATGCCAAAGGAGGCATGGAACTCTATTGATTCAGGAGAGTGTTGGTGACTTTTAAACACTATGTGCTTCAGCACTCGGTGACTCCGCTCTATAACTTTTAGTGGTCTGTCACTTTATGATGCTTTGAGTTGCTATGGTTCCTAAATGCTTCCACTATGTAATAACACCACTCATAGTCGAAGCTGGAATATCTAGGAGGGATGAAATTTCATTAACTCAGTTGTAGTAGCATCCCACTACAGTACCATGCTGGAATTCCTTGAGCCCTTTAGAACAACTCTTTTACAAATGATTGGAAAGCCAGACTACATGGCTAGGTACTTGATTTTATGCACCTGCAGCAAGACTGAATGAAACACCTAAATTCAATTATTTAGAGGTGTGGCCAAATACTCAGTGTATGTCACAATATTTTTTCTTTCCTAGATTATATATTTTTTAAACATTTTAATATTATATTTTATATTTTTAATACTTCCTGTGTGACTGAATTTTTTTGCTTTGAGCAACACCATTAGGAAAAAAGACAGCTGCATTGACTGAATTTTCACAAATAACCCACACAATGTTAAAACAAAGTCTACTTTCAAGTTCTTTCTGAAAATAGAGTTGAGTGGATAAGATGGCTTTTGATCATCTTGATATTTTTTTTGGCAAATAATGAACTTTTATGTTATATCTGAACCATTTCAAGACCACTGTATCATTTTTTAATTATTTTGTGTTTGTTTATTTTTTGTTGCAGTATGTTAGTTTCACTTGCTTTACAATAAAAACATCTTAGATTGTACTTACTTACACTTTTGCTATGTTTAGTCTTGGTTGCTGTGTAATTTGTATGTTCTGTATTGGATCTTACAGGTTTCCTTAATTTATCCTCTGTGTTTCAGTGTGACTTTGTCAGTTATTTGTTTTCTTTGTTTCTCCTAATCTATAACATTAACCTATCCGGGAACTGCAGACAAATTGTGTATTGTCCCTTATTAAAAAAGAAATAAAGTGCACATTAGAAGGCCATGGACCTTTTTTCATGAAGAAACAATGGTTCTGGCCAAAAAAGAATAAAAGATGAAACAGCGAGGACAAGTGAAACAACTAATGAGGCCAGTGGATTGCATTCTCATGCAACCTTTTCCATCGCTCCACAAAGCCTGTTCTTACTCACTTTGCTGCTCTGCACTGGCCTCAGTCGATGAGGGAGCTTTACAATCCTCTTCAGCCTCTCCATGAGTTGCTGTGTAAGCAAGAACATCCATGTGTGATTCAGTGACCTGTTTCACCTCCTCTGGACATTATGGACTGAATCCATTTAAAAACCTATTCAGTACAGCTAATATTGTAACTTTTCTCTTGCCAAGAAAATTTCCCCAGAAAAACCAGAGCTCTTCATGTACACAGTAGCGGGGAACACTTTGCTGTTAATAATTCATTGTTTCTCCTTCCATACTCAATCATTTACTCTTTCACTGTTACTTGATTATGCCCTGTAATAAATGGCTGTTTTTCCTTATTTATTTTTCATAAGTATTAAAAAAATGCCATAATAATAAACATTTCACGGTTTCTGTTCCATCAGATTTCGCTATACTTACATAACCCATATCCAAAAACTCAAACTTGTTAGCTGAGCTGAGAAAGGCCGAACAGGTGACAAGGTGGACCTTAAAGAATGAAAAGTTACAGGTTAGAGTTCAAACAAACAGGAAATTTACATAATTTATCAGTTGTCATCTACATTAAGAGCTGTCTTTTAAAAAAAATAATTTTAGAAGAGTATTTTAAAAGGGTAGCAATTAAAGACCTCACAGACACGCCATCAAATACTGCCATTTTTTTTTTGGATTCTGTTTATTTTAAAGATATGCAGAAAATGTATTCTGCTGGCAGCTAAAATAATGGATGCTGGAAGCAAACAGTTCAGTTCTAAAGACTGAAAAAGCCTGCATTTTGATGTAAAGGGGGTGTTGATATTAATCACAGGGTTCTCAGCCTGGAAACTGCTGTCCTGTTTGGGAGCTTTGTGCACTCTGTTTTGATTTTTACTCTCACTTTGATTAGATTTTGGAACCTAAACTGCTGTGTTAGGTTTAGAAAAAGTCTGTGAATTGGAATGAAATATGCCCCTTCACAACACTGACCCCGCATGTTAAGAAAAATGAGTCTTAATGGTAGACTGTAAGAAATTTCTCAGTTAAATTACAGTGAGGTACTGGCATCCAGATTCGACACCATGTAACCACTATTTTGCCAACTTTAATCTATAACAACAGCTTCTTTTTGTACTGTATAGAATATATGAGCTTTGCAGTATGCTGACAGCTGTTTGGTTGCCATTATACTGTTTTTCTTTAATTAGTATAAAGCACAATTTGTGTTCTAATGTAATCTCTGCAAACAGTTAAATGCTGTGAAATGTGACTATGTTCAAGCCAAAGTACCCAGGTTACATTTGTTTGTTTTTCTTTATCTGTGACAAGATATCTGCTTTGTCATATTGCCCCTACTCTTTGCATGACAGAGTTATGGGAATGCTGCTGTGTTCAACATTTTAACTGCTATCATGAAATTGACTGATTAATACAGGAGTCTTGGTCATAATGGCCCATTGCTAGCTAAAGTTTAACACTTTTCCCAGTCTTACAAACACCACATTACACATCTTAAAGACAAGACTTCTAAATGAATTATTTGAAAAAACAAACAAACTGTATTATAAAATAAAATGTAGATTCCTGTTAACTTTTTATTTCTTTAAAGGCATGAGCATTTATAGTATTAAACTTTATTTACAAAGAATTGTACATTATTTTACAAAGTTTCCTGTATTTTCCACACATATTTGGTAGCGTAACAAATGCATTTAAAATGTGACCCCAAGGGGTTCTAGCCGAGCGTTACAATGTGATGAGGTAGGAGTGAGAGCCGCCAAACTATATGACCCAGTGCACCATGGCACTGAAAGGGACACTTTGTGCAGTTCCTTTAGACACAACCAACTCTGACAAAGCAGGATTTGACACCCTTGAAATAAGTAAAGACCAACTTATCGTTTGATCCTTTTGGAACCACATTTCAGCATTGCCTAACTGAATATGCGGTAATTAAACCTAAACAAGCATTATTACCTGACTTAGTATTTTTTTTATTATATACACAAATTATTATACTTTATACATTGCAGTATGACAAAACTATTTGATATTGCAATTGCGTTTTGCACATAATTTTTTTTTGTTTTTCCTAAGCTGTGATTTTGAATGCAGTTCTTTTAATTGAGTATTTTTACATTACTCTATTTGTAACTTTTGTTCTAATTTAATTGTTCTCCCAAGTCTTGCCAATCAGAGAACAAAGAAAATATTGATTCTTACTGAAACACAAAAGTGATTTGTTCTTTCCCACCAAAAAAAATCAGTTATGTATTTTCCCAAAATATAGGGTCAGGGTTAGCATTACCACCTGTGATGGCTTAGACCTCAGAAGTAGGGTGCTGCTTGCCACCAGGCAAGACAGGCAAATGCTTGGGCCCCCCCTAAGGCTGAAAAACTTTAAACTACAGCAGTGGCAACCTGGCAAATTTGCAATAACAGAATCCTGACACCCCCCACCCCCCACCCCCCAAGGGGGGCCTAACCAGACTCCACTCACTCCTGTTGCAAGTGGAGTGCATCATTCTGTTTAAACATACATAATGACAACAAGGAAAGCCAGTCAATGGAAATGAAGAGGAGTTATCTTTCTGGGAATGAATAAGGAACAATACAGTGGTGAGTGGAACAGATAATATTAATTAAATACAATCCTAAATAACTAAATGCTGCTAGTCTAGCCTTAACTGTGGTGGACAGAGACACTTCAACTAGCATCACATTATTTTTTCTGCTTACTTTTGTGCTTAACATTAGTTAACTTAGCTACTAGAGCAGCCCGGCGTGTCCAGCTCTGCTGGCTGTGACTGAGTCGAGTGTTCAGCCACTGAGTCAGACTCAGGACATCAGCAGTGTGTTGTTGGTGTAACTAACAAGTTGAAAGTAAAAGCTAGTAATTACAGTATTAACACTTCATAACCAGTCACCTTGGTCTTGGGCATTGTTCCCAAAATAAACACGGTCACTGTCATTTCTAGAGTAATGTCTTACCTGTTGTTTTACAGGAAACCAGTAATGGAGTGATATGAAGGGGATATCTAAATCTAAATTATGAAATTGTATATAAAGAAACCTGGACAAATGTATTCTAAATTACTAAGGTGTATTGGTGTTAATTAGTATGCCTAGCAGGTTTCCCTGTAGTGTAGTGTTTTACACATTTCCCTTACAAACAAAAAGTGCCTGATTCAAATCCAGGTGTGGCCACAACCTCCTCTCATCATGAAGAAGAACATTCTAAAGTTGAATTTGAGGAGTTCTAATTCTATAAGCTTTTTAAAATAACATTATTAACATGTTACAGACTCTCGATTGCCACTGCTTGGAGGGTTATTTCATTAGTTAAGACTCTGAGTGCTTTCTTTCAAGGTTGTATAGATTTGACCAGAAATATTTTATGACATCTCTACAGCTCAGGTCTGTACTTAACCTGGAGGGTTGGTAGGAGGGCAGTAAGGTGCGTCAGTTGTTCCTTTAGTGCTCTCTCCTTCTCCTCATGCTGGCTGCAAACACACAAACGCACCAATGTGTAAGACTACACCTTCACATTCGTGCCTGCCACAATACACAGAGGATTCAGTTCAGGAGGTGCAACCACAAACGACATACTCCATATTTCCAAGAGCTAATCTATCTGTCTTCTCTTGTAACAAACACACAGGCACAGATGCCGACTCAGATACACAAAGAATGACATAAATAGCCTTCAACGCCCTTCCGGGAAAGCAGCCACTGGATGGCTTCCAGGCAAGAGGGAGACAGAAAGAGATGGAGGACACCGTCCACAAAAAATCTCATTAAAGATCCCTACAGAGTGCAACCGGATACACTCACTCACTCAAATACATAAAATTGTTCCCATTCAATCATGCACACGTACACATGGAGTGCACAGTGGTGAGGAAGAGTGTTTGGAAAAGACTCTCGTTTAGACTGTTTAATTTAACAATGTGCACTTTCTCAGAAAATATAAAACCCTGAGCAAAATGCAAATTTCATCAGTTTTTTTCATCAGTTAGTGATAAGCCATTAGTCTTTCATGAATTTTAACTGATGACCAGTTAATTGAACATATTAATAAACTGCAAACAGTGGCATTAAATGGAACTTTACTGATTATTTTAGTGGCATATAGTGGATGCTAGACTGATAGTCTGGAAAGCAAAAGTGTTGCTTATGCGCAAGCAAGCAGCTAAATAACATAGTGGAAATGAAGAGGTCTCATTCTAAGGACAAAAATGTATTTAAAAAGGCTTGATAAAACATTAATGGTTAGTGCAAGACATACTGGTTAATTTTTCAGTTCACCCATCACTTGATCCTAAACGTGCTCCGTTCTCATGGAAAATGGAGAAAATCTACAAACTTGCCTCTAGGTTTTCCTGCAGTTACATATCATGGACTTCAGTAAGTCTGTGATTTACATATTGTATATTTGTACACCAATACTTTTCAGTTGACCTTATTTTCATTGATTGGATGCAAACACAAGCTGCAAACATTGGCTTAAAAGCTATAATCCCACTGGAGTGGTTTGAATTCAGCGCCATGCTTTATTGAAGTGAAAATCACCCAAGAAAGTGTTTGGTGCTGGCAGAGATTATTCCAGAGCAAACGGGGCACTGCTATTCATCACCCTGAGTACAATGCAGCATAATAAAATGGTAAAAAAGTATCAAGTCACGCTGTGACAGCAGAATAATAGCTTTCAGTTTTGTGACTATTATGACGCAAAGTGTGTGTAACAATAGAGGTCCATTTTCATGTAAGAACTGTAAATCTTTATAAATCTGGTTTTACCTCTGAGCTGCTTTTAGCAGAATCTTCTTCCGCTCTTCTAGTTTTTCCTGTCAGATATGAAAAGAGAAAACAGACTCTTTTATTCCTGTGAAAATAGCCTTGAGCTCTCTAACACTAATTTTCAGCACATAATAGGTGTAAAATCCACAGTGCGGTATGTGTTCTCTTTTAACTGTTCATTGTGCTTAGAAAATGCACTCTTCTCTGACAATTAGGTTAACAGAGACATCCAGTGGCCAAGCGGTGCTAATGATGTCAGACAGAGGAGGCAGCAACTCTACATTAGTGTTAAGAACAAAGAGCATTAGAGTATTTAAATGATAAGGAGATGGGTGAGAGTGGCCATCCAGACGGTTAAATCTAAGCAAACTATCTGAGAGTCAGATAGTCCACATTAGTCTGCTTCTCTGCAGCTGATTTAATCTGAACAGACCTGACATCTTTAATCCTGGTAGCCCAAAGGAACATCAGAACATACCCTATATGGACAAAAGTATTAGGCCACACCTTTTAATCGTTGAATTCAGATGTTTCTGTTGGATAAAGTAGAGGACAGTGTCTGAAGCAGCAGCAGCTGCACAGAAGCTTCTTAGCCTTATAATCACTACAGCTGGAGTTTTCATTTTCCGTCTGGAAAACATAGTAGGGACTTTGAGTAGAAGTATAGGAAGTACACGAAGAAGAAGTAAGTACAAGGATTCACCCCAGATGCAGTCATTTCCAAATTCCTAACACTAGTGAGGATTGTGACATCTGTTTGATACAGCTTGAGCTACAAAATTCAAAGACAGTGGTGGAAAAAAGAAAAGAGCGCCTCTATCTGACATGTAACCATAAACTAACTAACTCTGTCTTTTTTAATCCATAAACCTAACCCAGGTTTTTTTTTTGTTTGTTTGGTTTTTTAAATCCAGCAACCTATCCCGGTCATTTTTAATCTGTAAAGTTTACGTAGTAATTTTTAAGTTTTAAACTTAACCTGGTTAATTTTAAATCCTTTCTTTGAATCATCAAACCTAGCCCAGGCCATTTTAATCTGACCTTAACTCCATCCAACACCTTTGAGACGAACAGAGAATGGCAAGACAGGCCCTCTCATCCAACATCAGTGTCTGACCTCACAAATGTTCATCTAGATGAATTGGTAAAAATACCTACAGACCCTCCAAAATCTTGCAGAAGGTGTTCCCAGAAGATTGTGAGATGTCACAGCGACAAAGGGGCGACCAAGTCAATATTAATGCCTATGGATTTAAAATGGGATGTCATAAAATTACTTTAAGAGACAGATTGACAGATGAGGTCAGGCAGGAGTCTCCGTGGACTATGATTTTTGCAGATGACATTGTGATCTATAGTGAGAGGGTGGGGGTGGGATTACATCAGGGATCAGCTCTGAGCCCCTTCTTGTTTGCAATGGTGATGGACAGATTAACAGATGAGGTCAGGCAGGAGTCTCCGTGGACTATGATCTTTGCAGATGACATTGTGATCTGTAGTGAGAGTAGGGAGGAGGTGGAAGAGAGCCTAGAGAGGTGGAGGTATGCACTGGAGAGAAGAGGAATGAAAGTCAGTAGAAGCAAGA
>VUQH01008618.1:3511-16304 GCA_015106775.1 Etroplus canarensis
ATGTTTTGTCCTGTGTATATCTATAGCCACACATGCCAGTGTATCACATTGTCTGCTTATGTTTACCCTTTTTTATCAGTGTGTGAGTGAGCGTATTTATCTGTCTGTGTTATCACTCATACAGGTGTGTGTCTAGATCATCATTACCGAAGACCAAGCTCTCCATACATGGTTTACAGTTTTGTCCAGTGACTCTTTCCACCAATTTAATGAAGAAAAAGCTATTTATGAGCAATGTGCAGCTGTCTAAACCTTCCAGTGACACCTTGTAAAATTGTTTTTTTCAGCCTGTAAATCTACTAGTCGGCGTGTTGTCATTGCATTGTGTAATGTAATATTAACTGACGGTAATCCAAACTTACTTTTTGTCATTACATGTCTAGTTAATAGATCTGTTTACAATGTAGTGCTGTAGGTCAAATCTATTCATTCTGTGAACTTTGCACTTTAAAAACTGGAATACCTAGTGACAAAGGCAGCTTTTACATGGAGAAAATGCCTTATGCGTGTCATACCTGACTTTGCATGCTAGTGATGTTGCTGTGTTGTAC
The DNA here is from genome assembly GCA_015106775.1 of Etroplus canarensis. NCBI lineage: Eukaryota > Metazoa > Chordata > Actinopteri > Cichliformes > Cichlidae > Etroplus > Etroplus canarensis. Next base: position 4,063 of record VUQH01008618.1, read on the forward strand.
AATAAATTTATCTCTAACCATGAAAGATCTGATTTTAATTTATGATTAATGAAACTGAAATCCAGGTAAGGAGAAACATTGTTTTCTAGTGATGGCTCATTAATACTAACATCAGTGACAGCCAAGTGTTCAGTGAGCTGCAGTGATCAAAATAATCTTTATTGTAATTACCTGCTGTGGAGGTCATCTGATTTAGTGGTCCATCTGCCGCCCCAATCCTGCATATGTCAATGTGATTATGAATCCCAAATATGCCATTAGTATAACTTCAATCCCAAAAACAGTGGGACGCTGTGTAAATAAAAGCACAATGCGATGATTCGCAAGTCTAATAAACCAATGTTTTATTCACAAAAGAACACAGAAAACATCTCAAATGTTTAAAGTGAGACATTATACTAGTTCATGAAAAATACTAGCTCATCTTAAATTTGTTGGCAGCAACACATCTCACAACCTAGGGCCGAAAAAGTAAGCGCTACTAAAAGAAACAGCTGGAGGAACATGTTAAAACTAATTAATTTAATTAGCAACAGGTCAGCGATATGGATATAAAAAGAGCACCTTAGAGAAGCAGAGTCTCTCAGAAGTAAGGATTGGCAGAGGTTCAGCAACCTGTAAGAACCCATGTCTACAAATTGTGGAGCAATTTCAGAATAACGTTCCTCAATATAAAATTTCAAAGACTTTGAACATTCCATCATCTCCAGTACATAATATCATCAAAAGATTCAGAGAATCTGGAGACATCTCTGTTTGCAAGGGAGATGCTCAGAAACCAATACTGGATGCTGGTGATCTTCAGGCCCTCAGGTGACACTGCAATGCAAACAGGCACGATTCTGTCACTCCATAGGCTCAAGAACACTTCCAGAATTCATTTTCTGTGAACACAGCTTGCCATGGCAGCCATAAATGCAGATTAAAGCTTTTTCGTCCAAAGAAGAAGCCATATGTGAACATGATCCGGAAATGCCACCGTTTTCTCTGAGCCAAAACTCATTTAAAATGGACTGAGGCAAAATGGCCAGGGCAATCAAAATTTGAAATCATTTTTGGAAATCATGGGTGATGCGTCCTCTGGACCAAAGAAGAGAGGAAGCATCTGACTTTTTATCAGCACTCAGTTCAAAAGCTTGCATCTCTGATGCTGTAGGGGTGCATTAGTGCCTATGGTACTGGCAACATCTGGAAAGGCACTATCAGTGCTAAAAAGGTATATATAGGATTTAGAGCAACATATGCTCCCTTCAGACAGCTTATTTTTCAGGGAAGGCCTTGCATATTTCAGCAAAACAATACTAAACTGCATACTGCAGCTATTACAGCAGCATGGCTTCGTAGTAAAAGAGTCCAGGTACTGGACTTCTTTCACCAACTGAAAAAACTTCACATCATGAAACACAAAATATGACAAAGAAGGCCCAAGACTGTTGAACAAATGGAATCCTATATCAGACAAGAATGGGACATCATTCCTCTCCCAAAGGCCCAGCAGCTGGTCTCTTCAGTTCCCAAACATTTCGGAGTGCTGTTAAAAGAAGAGGGGATGCTACACCTTTGTAAACAGCCATTTCCCAGCTTTTTTGAGATGTGTTGCTGCCATCAAATTTAAGCTATTGTTTTTCATGAAATAGTAAAATGTCTCACTTTCAACATTTGATATGTTTTCTATGTTCTTTTGTGAATAAAATATTGGTTTAGGAGATCAATGCAAATCATTGCATTGTGTTTTATTTATATTTTATGCAGTGTACCAGCCTTTTTGAAATTGGGGTTGTAATGATTTGCAAGACTTTGTAAAATCTCATATTGTCACAGAAGTCGGAGTGCCACATGTGAAACGTCCAAAACTTTTACGAAGGGTTACCATTTCTTAAACCTTTGCAACTTATTGTTATAGTGTCGTAGACTGTTGTAGTTGCGTCCTGAATGTTGTAATTCCTAATCTTTCGTAACCACATTAGGTGGGTTAGGCAATTTTTTTCCCCAATGATGCATCCCAAATGTTCACAAAGCAGTTGTGAGGCAGGTAGGACACCTTGCCCTCTGAAAGTCATCAATACCTCGTAACATGTCACAGTGATTTGTAACGTTTTCCTTCTGTTTCCTAAACAATTTATCACATTTTATATCTTTATTGTAACCACTCGTAATGGTTCATAAGGAGTCCTAAACATTTATCTGTTCTGTAAAACCTCTGCTCCAGTGGCCGCTCCGCTCCAAATCATTTGGAATTTCATGTTGTGTGGATTCGTAATTAAATTCCCATACATGGAAATTCAGCTTAAATAAAAACTTTAAGGCTCAATTTCCCCAGAGTTGGGTTAAGTCTAATCATAAACTACAATTTTTTTCACTGGAGATCTTTATTAAATGTTCCTTTTATTCTGAGAGTAGGCTTAATGTCTGGAAAACTGGCTGCAAATCTGCTCAACACTGGCACATTAGCAGTTATCTCAAACTCAACACCAACTATGACTCCATTTTTTTGTGCTTTCACATCCTTAATATTCAAATTTTTGTCTATTTATCTTCTAAATCCTTAAATTAGCCTAAGGATAGCTGAGGATGAAACTGATTACTTTATCATATCTCTACTAAAACCTCAAATTTCTTATGCTCATCATCTGTGTTCTCACACTTATAGTTTAATTACATGGTAAAGGATCTGTTTGTTGAACAAAACACGAGCCTTTCAAGGACTTTGTTTTTGAAAAATGGGGTGGAACAAGACTTTTTTAAAATTCAGGTGAGGGGAGCAGCCATATTTCAGGGAAGGCCCTGCCCCCTCTGGACATACCCCTGTCTATAAAGCACTTTGCAATGTTTTTTTCATTGATCCACTACTGGCAGAGAGCTGCCATCAAGAGCAAATTGGGGTTCAGCATCTTACCAGGGGTCACTCTGGTAGTTGAAGGGACTGAGGAATAACCCACTTACCCGGCATTTATAATGAAGAGTCAATCCCCATAAGCTGTCAGCCATGCCTGCAAGGTGAGGATAATGCTCAGCATGTAAGGTTTTTCATATTAAATGAACTTAGAAGGAAAATTACTATTATTGTTTGCCACAAACAGAATCTTTAATATTATATTTATTTACATGAAGACAGACTTTTTAAAACTGAATAAATACTTTTCTTAAACCCACGATTTACCTGGCTATGGCCTTCACTGTTAAGTTCAATTTTTAAAACATTTAGATGTGTAATAGTGTTTACCACAAGAAAAAGTATACTCTTAGAAAACTTTTGATTCAAGGCCAAGAAGTTCAAGGCAGTCAGCGGGTGCATCAGTGTTTTTATTCAGCTTATCACTGCCTTGTTTTTTTATCTTTAGGTTTTAATGAAAGAAACTTTGGCCCATAAAAGACATTCAACAACATGCTAAGGATAGCAACACGTTTGTGTAGTTTAAAATTAAGACATTTGGTTACTACCATGCAATGGCTATTTGACTCTTTCAACTATTCTCCTCCCTCACTCCATCTTCCATTCATTTCATTATCCTCTGCACATCCTTGACTAAAATGTTCCTGAGGAACTTGGCCAGCTGCCCCTGAGGTTTCGCCTCCCACGGCTTCATAAAGCCGTCATTACGTTTAGTTGCAGGTGGGCTGCCCCATCTGAAGTGACTCATCTTATAGGTCCTATTTTTCCTCTCCTTCAAGCTCAAGGGGATTTGTGATTTGGAGCTGTCACTGGCCCTCAACAATCCCTGATTTTCATTACTTCCTCCATCAATGTCCCCCTCTGTTTCATCTTCGGTACTGCGCAGCTGCCTGCGAGCCTGAAAGGGAAAACTGCCCTCAGAAGAGCTTCCTCCTTCCAGAGAAGAGGCAAAGACTTTAACAGGTCGACGTTTACGGCCAGAGGGCTTCCCCCAGCGGAAATGCTCCATCGAATAGGAACGCCTCTCATCACTGCGGGCCCTCAGCTTTGGCTCTCGACTCTTAAGTCCTGAGGGTTTGCCCCAGCGGAAATGCTCCATGGTGTAGGAACGCCGCGTGTCGCTGTGTGCTGTCAGATCTGACTCTGATATTTTGTCATCATAAGCCAATGCAGCCAGAACAAGGCTGAGTAAGAGATCATCATCACCAACACTGCCATCATCACCATCAGCATCACTGTTAACATTCAGGGCCAATGCACTGAGCTCTGGGATTTTAGTCTGGATCACAGACATGCAGAGCTGAACACATTCCTGTGTGGGAGAAATCACAAATTCACTGTTATTTGAAGCAAGAAGACGTGATATATATAGTAAATGACTTTATTTGATCATCATTTATTCATATATATATATACATATATACTTTTTGGATTAGACTAAAGGATGCTACTGAGAAAATTTCCACGAATAATTTAAAGATTAAAAAAAATCTGACTTTGATGTGGTCATCCTGACTATCTGGTGTTTAAAAGGCATGTCTAAGGGTTTGGGCTTTGGTAATGAAATCACATGACAATGGCAATGAACACTACATCTTTTGAAAAAAATCCTCAGATTGCAGAAGTCATAAGATGCACAAAGAAAGGAAAAAGTACCCTCATTGCTTCTGGGACTAATATTTTCAAATATTTTAAACACCAATAAATTTTCTGATTGTTTGTTTGCTAAAGTAGAAATTTGTTCTATAAAGTAATAGTCATAGACTGTTCTGTATCCGAAGATATTCACTTTAGGCTACAGTCACGTAAACAAAACAAAGATGGTTCTTAGACTGGAATGAGCTGGAAATGTGGTTGGTTTTAGAGATGAGTTTAATTTTATGTTGATGGATTTTTTTGACTAATCTTTTCTTCTTGCTATGGAAAGGGAAATTCTATATGGTATGTGATGTTCAAATGTCCATTTTCTAAGAATTTAAAAGCTGATCAAAGAATATTTGTGTAAAGTGTGACTGAAGCCTCCTGATCTGTTTTAAAGCACCTTAAAGTAAGAATTTTTTTTAACAGCTGTTTCCAAAATCAAAAAAGAACTTTGAAGCGCAAAATATGCTCTCTTTCTTTCTATGCTTTTTTTCTTTACTTTTTATACTGTTTTTCCTTTAGTCTACAGTTAGTTATCTACACCCTGTCTTTGAGTTGCTAAAATACAACATATACGGCTCCAATAAAGTATTCTTGGCCAATGATGACAATAAAATAGGGGAAAAATCAAGTAAGAAGGTAGATAATGAGTAGATTGTTTAACCTACCAGTATCCTTCCCTTGTTGCTCAGGTCTTTGCAGATGGAATTGTCCCAGCACACTGACTCAAACCCAGGGATGCACACAAATGCCATCACCACCACTAACAACCAACACAGACACACCATCTTCAGCCTGGTGCAGAGGACACAAACTCAACTGGGGTTGAGCTGCAAAAATAAAGCAACAATGGTGAAGTTCTCCTCAGAAGAGTGGAAATGGTTTGAGTCTCAGCAGACAAAAATATTCATTTAATCATCCCCAAATAGGAAGGAAATGTGTGTTTTTTTAAAAAAGAAATACAGTAGGTGGCTCTTGATGATTGCACTTGTGTAATACTTTCCTCCCTTCCTTATGTAACTTTATGTGTCTCAGCACTATCTTTGAAATAGTCAGAGAAGGAAGGATCTGGTGTGTGTCATGGCTGATTAAGTGTGAGCTTAAATTCCAATTCTCAGCATTTTTTGGCACATTTTATTTTATTTTATTTTATTTTGAAAGTGGTTGAACAAGTGGTAACATTTCTTCTCAAGGAACACTGGGAAATTTGTTTGAATTGTGACGTTTTTCATGTGAGATTTAGACTGAACTTAGTTTTCAATAGTGCTATTGATGCAGGCACCCAGGGCCATAAAAGATGACATTCATATTTGACATTTAGCATTCTACAGTTTCAAACTCAAGCAGCTTTTGTAATGAGCATCTCCCTACACTATCTCTTTCTGAATCATAAAGAACTACAAACAAGTTGTTATCCTAATGTAGTTTCTTACTGTTATAGAGTTGTATTAAATTACTACCAACAAAATCTAACTTTTTAAGTGTGGAACAACTTTTGTCATGAAACCTCAACAGGGACTGCAGTGTTTTCTTCACAATCGGCTGTGTATAAAACACAGAAGTAGCTGCTTTGACATGTAAAATTCTATCTTGAAGCTTCCAGCTAAAATCAAACTGAGAAACTGAGGACACTACATGCTCACATGGTTCACATGGCAGTGACTTGTCTATCACAACCATGCCCTAAAACATACCCTGCCTGTTTATCTTTCGTGCTCTAAATGAGACCATGTTGTACAAAATGAACATCATATTATATTTAATAAGACTTTAACAATGGGGATGATAGATTCATAGGATAAAGGCTCAAGGGAGCAGTAGAGTCATTTTACATATCTGTGCAGGCCTGCTTCTTTTTGCAACTAGAAGAATCGCCCTCTGCTGGCATGAGAACAAATGCAAGCATGTCCCTATTTTTATATGCAGTCCATAATCACTATAATTAATCATACTGTAATTCATAAAATATACAACTAAAAAACAACGATAATTTTCAGACCTTTTTCTTTATTACCTGTACCCGGTTATTGATTGTTAGTAGCGTGTAAAAAAGTTACAGACAAATTGGAATAACAATTTTACCAGTGGTGGGACTTGGCCCAACTTAGAAGTGATTACCTTTAGGAGTTCATTTGCATCCAGACTGATTCTTTTTGTAATTCTTCAACATTGTGTAGATGGGGCTGTTAAGCCTTGGCAGAAAAATGCTGTCTCAGACTGCTCTTGTTTCATGTATGTTATTGCTAGTAATGTTTATTAAATGGAACCTCTCCTTTTTTTTTCTTTCAAAAATCAGAAAGGAATAACACATATTATGGTGACTGTCAGTTTAAATATCATCATTCCTGCCCACAATAATATCCCTACACAATAACTCTGCAATGATTAATGATAGATGACTAATGTTGATGATATATTTGTTTTTGTTGCTGCAACAATATAATTTCCCTTCAGGAGTATTAAACTATTATTCAGTTGAAAAAAAAACCTTTGGCTGCTGCACTGTATTCTCCCCAAGGGGTTGCCACAGTGGATTAATCTGCATCAGTAATTTAGTTTGAGGTTTTACGCCAGATGCCCTTCCTGATGCAACCTTCTATGGTGAGAGGGACTTGTGTCCCCACTTGGAACTGACCTAAGGGACCTTTTGCTTGTAAGGTGAATTTGTAAACCACTACACTACAGGGACATCTGAAATATTCTTCAGTTGAATTCAAAGTATTATTCAACTGAATTCAACTGAAGTCATTCATTCATTCATTCATTCATTCATTCATCTTCTTACACGTATCTAGTTAAATTCAAATAGTATATCAATATATTTTACTTTAAAATTCTTGATGCAAATGATGCTTTATTCTTGATTCTAAATCTTCATTCATCATACCTCTGGAGCAGAGAGCAGCTCTGTTATCACAGTGCTTTGTTTTATATTGTCGTTAGTTGCTCATTCCAGTGCAATAATGTTTAAACAATGTAAAGAATACTGTTCCACTGACATTTCAAAGTTGGGGTAGCCACATATTTTTGTATAACTGCACAAAATTGAAACAAAATACTCAATGACATGCTGTATTTCAGTACGTAGGAGAGGGATGTTTTTGAAGGTTTGAAAAATGTTTTGCCACACCCACGCCTTTCCACATCAGATCAGATGAGCAGTGTAAAATTATATTAAAAAGGAAGTAAAATATGTTGGTTCAATTAGTTTTACCCCTTTTCACCAACTCTGTACCCGTACCCAATCTAGAATTGGTTCCACAGACAAGAAAAGGACCATTTCTGTTGTCAAAAAGCTAGCACCAGCATGGCACCATAAAATTGCTGCACCCACAGTTGGAACCACTGATGTCAGTGCCTCTGATAACGGTTGGTGCATGACCTTCTGCAATGACTGGCAGATGTAGCTAACCGATTCTGTTTGACATTATGTTCTTCACAGAGAAAATTAGCCTAACAGAGTAACACTATATCAGATTTGTTTCTCAAACCAAACAAAATATTGGCTCCACAGCAGCACCGTTTGCATATGGCAATTCTAGTGTTTTAGGAGAGGCTTATAACAGAGAGAGGACAGCTGCAGGAGGATGGCTGTTTTCTTTCTTTCTTTCTCTTTCTTTCTTTGTATAATAAGTCTGATAAAGACCCCCTCAGATATATATTTCCTTCCTTTCAGACATACATTTTCCCCCCTTGCCAGCAATGATTTCAGTATAGTCCCTGAAATAATTTAGCTTCTCATTTATCTTTTCCAAGTGGCTCTAGAAAAACCTGGAAATAGTGAATCCAGTAGTCCCATAGCTTTTCAGCAGTACACAACAATGATGAAAACAAGGCAGTACTTTATTGAATCGAAACAATATACTCATTCTTGGTGAAGGCAAAGATACAAACTTTTAGTGACTTCCTTTATATTGCATCTTATGTCCTGATTATCATATTTATCACTTCTTCTTTTTATACAGTCTCACTCTTCTCATCAAGCTTAAGGACTTTTTGTTTGTTTGTTTGTAAAATGTAAATAAACATGAAATTAAACCGGACTACAACATTTAGCTCGAGCCATCAAATTTTCTCTGGTTTTGGTTAGATTTGACACACTGTCATCTGATGCAAACACTTTTTCAGATATCAGTGTTCTAAATCTCCTTCAGATAATCCTGTCCCACTTTTAAAAACTTTTCCCTCTGTACAGTGATTGTTTAACTGACAGTGACTTAAACAATTTCATTTTCTTTGTTGAGATATTGCATTTTGTTTTCTCCCTTCCTCCTCCATTATTCTAAAGAGTGAGCCCTTGGTGGGCCATTGTCTTTGTAACTCTGGCAGAGACTCGTCTTCCTACAGAATGACTCACTGAGCTGAGCTGTGCTCTCCACAGACAGACTGATAAAAGAAACATGAGAGTTGCAGTTAAAATAAAATTAAAATCACATGTGAATTGATATATAGCACTGTTAAGATTCTGAAGTTAGATTAATGTCTTTACACAATAAAGGAAATCAGTCTGAATTTCCCTCAGTATAACTATACATACTTTACTGAGCAAATAAGACAGAACATAATATAAAATGATTTGTTTTTATCCTTAATTTGTCATTAAGTGATTGTAGTAATTCAGTGCACTGGTGCTCATTCTTTCATTCAGAAAAACAAGAATCAACAAACAATCAGAAATCAATTTAATCCATGCCAAACAAGCAAATTCAAAATAATAATAGGTATATAGTTACCTTTTTCTAATGTTTTCTCTTTCCTTGTTTGTCTCACTCCTTTTGTCCACAGATCTCCCTGACTGGCGACTCTAAACTGTAGTCCCTCTCCTCCTCTCCTGCTTTCTCTCTGCTCAGTGAGAAATGCTCAGTCTGAGAGGGTCTGCTGTTGCTTCCTAAAGGGAGGAAAGCTCTTTTTATAGACACATGAAGTAAAGAGCACAGAGTCTCAAGGCCTCAGGGTGTGATTGAGGTAAAGAGTCTCCTGCTCCTTCCTTGCGTATGGTACATTTAAAGGCTTCCTACACATTTTTAATCAATAGTGGAGCTCATTTTATCAGACAAAAGGTAAAGCAGTAATGAACTAGTTAACTTGCTGCCCTCTGATCCTCCTCTGATTGTGATACAGTCTTAAAAGTCTACAAGTATCCTGAATCTGGGATTATTGATGTGTCACATGATCATGTACTGATTAAAAAACACCTGAGCTTCATTAGTGGACCCTTGTCAATCCAGGTTCTAAATCCCTCAAAGGTCAGTCCTAATCGCTGACAGCTTTACACTCTGAGCAACAGTGAAGCGTGCAAATCGATTTGACTGATTGGATCGTTTCTTCGTGGTTCTCGTTTTACCAGGTGTACATGTCTCTCTGTGTGGAAACTTCATTATGGGGACCTGACTCACTGTTTAGACGTCATGAGTGCACCTCAAGTGGAGCCCGTACACACAAACATAAAAGTAAATAGACACACACAATGTTTTAGAAATGGAAATATTGTGCTGCTGAAACTCTCCTTTTACCTGGTTTAGTGAACCATACAACGTTCTGCTGTTTGTTTGCTGCAGGGTTAGATGCACAAGGACAAGCCACAATGAATAACACTAACAGGGAACAAGTGCTCATTGTGAAAGATACTGAACACTTTCTTTTCATTAAACACAGCTACATTGCTAAGAATGAAAAAAAAGTGTCCTCAAAAATGTTAGCTTATTCAGGCTTCAGTTTGTCTTTAAAAGGGCAACGTGACTAAATAATAAGAATGATGTGTCAGTAAATGCTTTTATGATGTTTTACCTATTATGCTCATTTCCAACTACATATTTTTAGCCTAGAAATATAGTAGAATAGCTTTGCAGTTCAGAAAAATTCTTATTTATCCTGTGCCTTCATGGAGCCCCTCAGTTTATCCACTGTTCCTCCACCATTTATGCCAACTTTCTTCTGATTGGCTGCCCCTCACAAACAGAAGATCTACACAGTATATGGGCAGGGCTGCTGTGATGAAAGACATTGCTGTGTGCCTGAGATATACTAAGGGTATCCAGTCTCAGTGGCATCATATAGAGGCAAGAATAGGAAAAATGATCAGTTTGAAACCTGAAATTTCATGGGAATTACTTTTAAGTATGCTAAAATCATTATTTGAAGCTTTGGCCATGTTTAATATGAACATCCACCATTGTAGCAGTATACATACGACAGAAAATAAGGAAATGCATAACAGATTCCCTTTACGTATGCAACAATAAGCCAGTAACATGGCTACAGCCTTTTCTGGCAAACCTATAAACTATGAAAAGTAGCACAATTAAAACTGAAAGTCATCATTCATTAAAATTAATGAAAAGCTGTTGTGGGTATAAACTATCTCATCTCAAATAAATGTAATATCATATAATAACTAACCTAGAAAAAGTGTTGCCACTTTTACAGGGCAATTCTACACTGAAGATACTCCAGCATCTGATTTGAGTTTGATCTAATTTTTTTCCTCAAATAACAGCAGTTTACCATTTGTGTGAAAAGTTCAGTCTTTCTGATTCTGTGTTCTGAAAATGATCCAAAGAGCTTATTTTATTGTCAGGAATGCTTGTTTTTTCAGTCCATAACTGTTCAATAGGGCTAAGGTGACAGTATAGAAAATGAATTTAGAACCAGCACTCCTTGGTCTTTTTTGGCTTTCTAATAATCCTTGTGAAGCTTTGAGGTTTCTCCATAATCAGGGTGTAGTCGATTCGGTGGAGGTTTCCAACTTTACAAGCAAAAGCCCCACCAGACGTGAATCTCCCACCTTGTTCACTGTGGGTTTGATACACTGTGGTGTCATTATTTTTCCTGCTCATCTCCTTACATACCACCTTCTAATACTCCCACTAATCTCCAAAAGCATTGATGGGTAATTGGTAAATTACTCTGTCATCTAGTACCTAGTCCTCTGACACCAAAACTGCAGCCTTCTTGTGAGAGGACTTCTACTGACTGCAATCTTGCTTTCTTTATTTAGAAAATTTTGTAGCTGTGAACTTGCCTTTGTTATCTCTCAGAGCACAAACCCTAATGTATTGATCTTCCCTCTGGGTCTGCCTGAACGTGCTTTGACTATGACCGATCCCGTTTTCACAAAGTGTTTCAGAGTGTAATGTCCAGCCACACTTAGAAAATAGAAAATTAGGAAAATTAAATCAATAACAAACTGAAAAACAAGGAAACTATTACTGTAACAATTTCATGTTCCAAAGGGATCAATGCTTGGTTGAAGTGTGAATTAACAGCAAAATAAGAATTGGAGTAAAAAAGTATAGAAAAGGTCAGAAGGAGTTGCACTGTGTTTTTTGGGGATCTTGAGAAAGCATAAGATAGAGAGGAACTGTGGAATTGTATGAGGAAGTCAGGAGTGGCAGAGAAATATGTAAAGGTGGTGCAGGACATGTATGAGGACAGTGAGACAGTGGTGAGGTGTGCAGTAGGAGTGACAGATGGGTTGAAGGTGGGAGTGAGATTACATCAGAGATCAGCTCTGAGTCACTTCTTGTTTGCAATGTCGATGGACAGGTTGACAGATGAGGTCAGGAAGAAACATCATAGTCTCAATGGACTGATGTTTGCAGATGACACTGTGATCTGTAGTGAGAGTAGGGAGGAGGTGGAAGAGAGCCTGGAGAGGTGGAGGTATGAACTGGAGAGAAGAGGAATGAAAGTTAATAAAAGTAAGACA
>VUQH01008621.1:0-30007 GCA_015106775.1 Etroplus canarensis
CCTTCACTACATCCATCAACCTTCTCTGTGGTCTTCCTCTTCTCCTCCTGCCTGGCAGCACTTTCTCCAACCAGTGACAAAAAACATATCACTTTCTTTCTGTACTTGACAAATTACAATAACCTGTGAATTGCGAGGGATCATGAGTCAGATGAGCAGTTACCTCAGTGACCTTCTGGTTCTGCAAACATAAGCCTGAGACCATCAAAAAGTGTTTCGCGAGCTCACAGATCAAATGAGCTGTAGACTCTTTTTCTCATAGACTTCTATACAGTCGGACTCCCTTTATAACCTGAGAAGCTGGACATTAAGACAAATGCAGGTTTAAGGCATTTCAACGCTGGTTTCACTTTTCAGACCCGGTGTCAGAACACGCCGGAGAGAGGACCCTTTACTAGCTGATCCAAAACGCTGCTGAGTTATCAGCAGGCAACTCACCCCTCCATAGGACAGCGTCAGCTGACTCAGAAACTCAGACACCAGGGCCATGATGGATTCACCTGCAACACACAGTTTGAGCAGTTTAAACGTGTTTCCATAAATTTCTCCATTCGTGAAGTTTTAATAGCTGTTACTTGTTAATGAAGAAGCAAAAAGAGACAATCACAGTCGGTGTATTATCAGAGAACCTGCAGATTAGGGGCAGCATAACGGGCCAGTGTGAGATAAATAAGGATTGTTTTAGAAGTGTGAGTCATGCAGACTTGTGGAGTGAAAAATAAGGAACTGCGATCCGTCCTCTTAACCCTCACAGTGGAAACACTGGGTTTCCTCTTCATTATTCTATAAACAGACGAACAATAGCCTTCAGAGTCCAGCAGGCTGTAAATGCTCAGATGCTGCGGGCGCGTTAGATTTATTGACTGGGACGTGCCAGCGGACGGGGTGTTCGCAGATAAGGAGAAAGAATCAAGCAGATCTGCAGGAATGCGGAGTCTGTTGTGTAATTTAAGCTGGCGGTGCTTCGAGCCCTGCGGCTGTAAAGTGATTACTGCAGCGTTTCTTTCACCTTTGACCCTCTTAATGAACCCTGCCAGCGTTTGATCTCCTAGCAACAGCTGGTACAAACAGTCCTGGAGTTACAGCTTGCTGGAATTTAAAGAGAGATTCCACCTTTTTTTTAAAAAAAAAGAAAAAAAAAGAAAAAGAAATTCTTGTGCAGCAGTGTCAGTCCCCCCCCCCCACAGTTTGAGTACATGGCCGAGTTAACCTTCTGAGGGGCTCCAGGGCAAACCGACTCCCTGGGTGTAACTGTAACTGTAAACTCAGCATCTGTGAATTTTTTTCAGTCTAAAAGAGACACAAAAAGTGTTTTAATTTGTTCGTCTTCAGGTTTCATGATCATTATTTAAAGTACAGTACTGCGCAAAAGTCTTGGGCCACCCCTCATTTCTTTATCTTAGTAGGAAAATAGGAAATGGGTGCAACGATTTATTGAAACACGTGCAAACATAAACTGAGACACAATGCATGAGGCAAAAGCAGAGAGGCCGTACAGTTCTAATCAGCTTGAAAGTCAATATTTGGTCTGAGCTCCTTTACTCTCCAGCACAGCCTGAACCCTGAGCCAAGCTTTCTGTCTTTAAGTCGTCTTCAGGAACAGTTCTCCAGGCTTCTTGAAGGATGTTCCAAAGCTCTTCTTCGGATGTTGGCGGTACTGAATAGTGGATCAAAATCTGATGATATTTTTCTACGTTCATAATTCCATCAGCCTTTCCTCCCTGTTTCCCTTCCTTAAGAATGTCTTCTTGATAGCCATCTGTCCACTGAGACCATTTCTAAGGCTTCAGTGAACAGAAGATGGATCAACTGAAGGGTTAGATGCATCTCTCAGGTCTTTACTGGATTTTTTCATGTTTCTTAAGGACACGACTTTCAGATACCCTCCAGATACCATGCTGAGATATGTTTTCTGCTGATATGTCTTCAGGAATCACCATAAGATGCAAAAATACTGTGTAATCTTTGGCATTTTTCATAAACTCAACGAAAGACTTTGTTGTGTTTTTGCAACAGGCTGCTAGAAACAAAGCGCCTGAAGATACAATTTTAAATTCCCCATAGCGTGTGCCTCTCTCTGCTCTCCTTTCTCTCTTCTCTGTCCCCCCACCCCCAATCAGTCAAGGCAGATGGCTGCCCCGCCCTGAGCCTGGTTCTAACGGAGGTGTCTTCCTGTTAAAAGGGAGTTTTTCCTTCCCACGGTCGCCAAGTGCTTGCTCATAGGGGATCATCGGATTGTTGGGGGTTTTCCCTTTAACACTGTTTTATCTTTACCCTACAGTGTGAAGCGCCTCGAGGCGACTTTTGTTGTGAATTGGCGCTATATAAATAAAATTGAATTGAATTAAATTGAATTAAAATGTGTTCTTTGCTACCTTATCTAGTGTCCCTGGTAGCGTAGTGGTTTGCGCATTTGCCTTGAAAGCGAAAGGTACCCGGTTTAATCCCAGGTGGGGACACAAGCCCCACCACCACCATGGAGGGTTGTGTCAGGAAGGGCATCTGGCATAAAAACCTCTTCCAAATTACCAATGTGGATTAATCTGCTGTGGCGACCCCTTGGTGGAGAATACAAGAGAGCAGCTGAAAGGTACATTATCTGTTTCATGTAGACACAACACAGGTTCTTGTCTGGAGCCTTTTGTATGCTTGAGTGGTTCATAGGTCAGTGTTACGTGGCTCGAACAAACAAAAGACATTCCTGTGAAAATGGTCGGGTACAAGGACTGGACTGAAAATGAGTAAAAAAAAGCAAAGAAGCACTTTGAAAGACCTTCAGAAAGCCTGGAGAACTATTTCTTAAGACCACCAAAAAAAAAAACAACAAAATCAAAATATATTGAAATGAGGAGTGGGTTAAAGCCTTAGCACAGTACTGTACTAGATGAATGTCCATATGCATTCTCAGAGGTACTCAGTAGTATAGGCTTAAGTACCAGAGCTGAAAGCAACCCGACTTTATTAGGTTCTTTCACCTCTCAGTCGTCCTCAAAGCCGACAGGAAGTCCCAGATATTTAACCTCGAGTGGGGTCATCATCTTGACCTTTGTGACAGTAGGGTAAGGTAACATTTCACAGAGAATACAAACCTTTGCTGATGCGAGCCTAACTTCACATGACGTCTCTCAGGACCACCTCTGAGGTGTGAACCCCACGAGAGGTCAGATACCTGGGACTCCCCATCAGCTTTTAGGACTGAACAAGCCTTTCGGATGAGAAAGTGGAACATCTCAGAGCTAAATACTCAAAAAGTCTCAGTGGAATTTTTGTTCCACAGGGGGCGCTCTCTAGTCATTTTCTGAAAGTCATCATCTTCTGCTGGTCCAATTGAGGGTCAGGGGAGTCTATCCCAGCTGTCATGAGGTGAAGGGTGGGGTACACCCTGAACAGGTCGCCATGTTACCAACTGCATTTGATTTCAGAGTGGGTGTGGCTTGGGCGGAGTCTGGCCGGCACATCTGGTGGAGATTGTCATGCTGGCAATATTTAAGGCTGAGGTTTTCCTCCACTTGTCACCAGACTCTTAGCTTCACAAATGTGGGAACCTTGACCATCTCACGTTTTCATCCCATCGTTTTCTGGAATACTCACCTTATTTCTCGCCACCAGTTGTTAAGCCTAACCCACCCTCTCTAGCCCACCTCTCTAACCCTTCAAACCATTTCCTGTAGTCTGTGTTCTGCTTTGAGAGTCCTCTTGTGAACCCATGACACGTCCATAGGGTTTAAGAAGTTAAGTAGCATCCAGGTGTTGCTAATTGAATGCACTTGATTTAATGATTTAATGATACGTTCAGAATCTTCAGAGAAACTGCAGAAGTCCCAAGAGCTACATGTCAGACTCTACAGGCCTCAGTTAGCATGTTAAATGTTAATCCACCCATTTTCTGCTGCCTGTTCTGCGTCCAGCTCTCCCGATCCCTGACCACCTCCTCCAGCTCTCCTGGGGAGACACCGAGGTGCTACCAGGCTCTCCAGGCTCTGACAAGGAGGCATCCTTATCAGATGCCCTAACCACCTCAACTGGCTACTTTCGATGTGGAGGAGTAGCGGCTCCACTCTGAGCCCGTCCTGAATGACCGAGCTCCTCACCCTGTCTCTAAGGGAGAGCCCATACGCCTTTCGAAGGAAGCTCATTTTGGCTGCTTGTTTCTGCGATCTCATTCTTTCGTTCACTACCTAGAGCTGGTGACCGCAGGTGAGGGCAGGAACGTAGATCAGCCGCGAATCGGCAGATTAACACCCCACTCTCTCCTCACCATGACAGACCGCTACAACGTCGTTTCACTGCAGACACCACACCAATCCATCCATCAGTCTCACACTCCCTCCTTCCCTCACTTATAATAGGACCCCCAAGATATTTTAACTCCTCCACTTGGGGTAGGAACTCTTTCCCACCCTGTTCCAACTGAGACCCATGGCCTCAGACTCGGAGGTGCTAATTCTTCTCTCAGCTGCTTCACACTTGGCTACCAGTGTGAGCCAGAGGTCATTGTTTGATGAAACCAACAGAACCAGATGATGCTTTCCTGTCCGCAAGCAAGGGTGGACCTACCCTTAGCCTCACTTGTTGCAATGGCCCAGCCAAAGTCCAGACCTCACCCTGATTTAAATGCTATGCTGGGACCTGAAGAGAGCTGTGCATGCCCTGCAAACATCGATGAAGTGAAGTAACACTGATGAGTGGGCCAAACTTCCACCACAACAATGTGAGCGACTGATAAAGTCCTACAGAAAACCATTACGTCAACTTTCTGCTGCTACAAGCGGTTTTAAATCTACTGAATCATGGGGTGTGCTTAGTTAACGCAAGAGTCCTTTTTATGACTGTATATTGTGCTCATGCCTTGTCCAGCTGATTGTGCTTCCACCAGGAATAAAATGTGTTGCATGATTACATTTTTGCTTTGCTGTTGTAAACACAAATACCACAAATGACCCCTTCGATCGCTTGAGGGCTAAACTTACACTGAAGCACAGAAGGCGACACAGTGACCTACAGCCTGTCCAGATTTACTGGTTTCAAATCAGTCGCTTCAGGCAGACTTTGATCCGTCTAACCCCACAGTCCTTCAGCATGCCTTATTACAGACTTCACGACTGTAAAATAACTGTTTACAGCCTCTTGGTGTTATGTTAGTCCCCAAAGAGACTTTAGTTTTACCCATTTTTAAGCAGGATCAGAGTTGGAAAGGTTTTTGGAGGAAGCATCGTTAAAAGGCTTCTTTTGTACTTTAACGTTTCATAAAACCTACTTCTCCATCCTTCTAGCTTCAAAATAAAAGCCTCCAGTCGTTGCCAAGTCAAGAAACAAACCCGACCCTTCCTTTTCTGACTTTGAAGTAGAAGAAGGAAGAAAATGCATGAATGCTTCCTGCGTTGTTGAACGTTCTCAGATTAATCTTGATATCTTTGCTCGATCTGATGAGTTCTTACCTTCAGAGAAGCAACAGCAGCTCCGTTATGATCCAGGACAGGACTGGGTGTGGTGTTTAAATACAGGCTGATTCTCCCTCTCTCTCTCTCTCTCTCTCTCTCTCTCTCTCACACGCACACACACACACACACACACACACACACACACACACACACAAACAAATCAATACTGATCTGCTGACTCCTACAGTGTATCTACACTTAATGGAAACCTTTTATCATTAAGTCAAAACATTAAATTGACCCAATGCTGCTGCTCTGGATTAAAGTTGCTACAACAGCTTTAAAAAATCCCTAGGTTTTTAATTATTCGGTAATCAGTAATGTGATAACTGAGAAAATATCAAGCCAAAAACAGCCTATTCATCCAGGTATTGACAAATAAGGTATGGCTGGCAGCCTTAGCAGTTCCCATGGGAACACTGTGGGGGGGTATTGATGTGTTGCCTGCAGGAGGCAGCTTTCAAACTGAAGATGACAACAAGAAGAACACTGAAAACAGGCCCAAGGGAGAATTGCTGATTTTTGTTTCAGAGGGAAACACATAAAATACAGGCCCTAAACACTCACTTGAGAATAAAAGGGGACATTACATCAACAGAGCAGTGATTCTTATTGAGCCTGCAACTAATAATAAACAACTTTAATGCCAGTTAATCAGAATCAGAATCTTTAATTTATCCCAGGTGGAAAATTACCATCACACATTACCAGAGGACATAGGTAATGTCTTAAAATTGCTCGTTTCAGTCATGCATTTGGGTGGTGAATGTTAACAGACCAAGATTTTAGTTTAGTTTGGTATGTAAATGTTGTTTTAATGCTAAAGTAGTTGTGTAACCTTACATAATGTTGCTCTAATTGTGTTTAAGAGGAGGCTGTAAAACCTGTCCAGCAGCTGGAGATGTTTTTTTTCAGCTCTATTTTGAAGTGTTTAACAAGCAGCAGTGAACATGCATTCTATCTGACAATACATTTGTAAGCATGTGTCAATATCTGTCTCACCACACCAAGAAAGACATAAAGACATATTTTCCAAAAACTACTCAACAAATAAAAGATTTTGAAATGTGATCTGCAAATGCAAAGTCAACAGACATTATTCAGACCTGTGAGCCAAAGACCACTGAAAATAATTAATGTGTACTGTTTCAACAATGATTGATGTTCTCTGCCAAATTCAAATGGGTCATTATTCAGTTCCTGCTTTTCACCTCCCACACATTTACCACTTTGGAGCCCCTGCTGACAAATTCCAGTAGGAGACTGTTTCTCATAGAAGAAAAATGTATTTCCCAATGTGTATTCCTTTTCCTAAAGTGGTCTGAGAGAGCAAACACTACCTGGAAACACACACTGGAGCTTTATTTTTATTTTTTTGTTGTTTGTTTTGGCATACTGTTGTTGAGTAAGGGCAATAATTAATGACTGAATGACGCTTGTTTACCTTGTATATGAAGCAGAAAACTTGCATGCATAAATGACATTTGAATTCTATATTGTTTTCATTGCAATGAACAGAATCTGACCTTTTTGCCGACATCTACTGTGCTTCAGGCAAACCAACTTCTGTTAATCACGAGTCCACATCTGTCTGGAAGTATGTTAAGCCTACACTCACACACATCACCATGACCGTTTCAGTTCTTTTGGTTACAGCCACAATGCATTATCATGTCACTGAACAAGCACAGGCAGATACACACAGACACACACATGTTTGCTGAAATGACACGTACTTCACAACACTCACTTGAATTAAACATACAACAGAAATCAGCCTTGTAACTGGAGAATGATTATTAAATGAAATGCCTAGAACTCTGCCTTAACCATTTCATGCATGGTAGTCACTACAGTGGACAGCTTTCAAAAGCTATAGATTTGTAATGGACGGATGGACAACCCGAAAACATAATGCCTCTACGGCAGAGGCATAATTGGAAGAATAATGTTAGGTTAAATTTAATGTAAGAAAAATCCTTTTAGAAAAGAGAGAAAATAATAAAAGAGCAAAGTGAAAGCTCCAAAATAAAAATACCCTTTTCAATTTTGGGTTTTGAAACAGAAACACAAATTACCTATGTGAATTTACAACAAGAACACATATGCTTGTAAGTGGTGAACATGGGGTTTCCTGAAGTCTTACTCAGAGTGTTGACAGGTATAAATCATCGTCACCGTTCATTCCCCGGGGCAATCACAGTGATAACTCAGAGCAAGTACCATTGCATGCACCACAGGTTAGTCAATCCTCCAGACCAAATGTTACCACAAATCATCCAGAAGCAGACAGTGAGCAGATGATGAATAGCAAGAGCATGAGCAAAGACTTTTTACAGCTTACTGTAAACTTCTCCATCATCAGAAAAAAAGACTAATATAGATATGCCAAAGCAAGAATGTCTTTATAATATTATTCAGGTTTATAAAATCCTACATCCTCTGGGAAAGGCAAGGCCCGACCAGTCCACCAGGATTGTCAGGCTGTAAGCACACTCCTCTGAAATAGGGGCAGGTACAAATACACAACACAAACACACAAGTAGTGATGGTATGCTATGTGTGGCAAAGGCTGCACTTACGGACACACCTTTTATTAGCAGAGCTGGGAGAGCAAAGCACAACCGTTAAAGACACATTAACAGGGCATGCAAACACATACCAAAGCAACGAAAACATCAACCGTCGCAATGTCAGCAAAGATTTTGATGTGCGAAGTTATTACAGAACAAGGGAAAGGAATTAATTTGATTAGATATCTAGGGAGTCAGGAAACACTCAAATGCTAAAAAGACCCTAGTCCTGGAAATTCCATTTCCTCAAATGGCCACTTGAGGCTGGGTAGAAAAGCTAGTCCATTCCCATAGACTACCATTTAAAATGCACAACTATACAGCAGAAATAAGCATGTTGACAGCCTGCCACAAAAAACAAAAACAAAACTATAGCTAATTTACACCTTAGTAACAACTTCCCAAGCAATATGATGTACACAAGAGGTCTGCACTCTATTTTTGGTGGAAATTTACAGTCTGTGGATGCACCTTGCCAGCAGCACATAATAACTCAGCACATGAACCTCTTGTCTAAATATGCTCACTTCCCGCTCTAAAAAGGGAAGAACCGAAAACATTAGCTAAAGGGTGTAACTTTCTTTAAGCTATTTTGATTTCACTATGTCATGTTTCAACAGCTGCAAAAACTACATATTAAGGTGGCATCTCTTCTGTCAATTTCTTGGGGAAATGAAATATATCCATAGGATCCATAATATATGTGTGTATATATGTGTGTGTGTGTGTGTGTGTGTGTGTGTGTGTGTACAGTGAGAAAAAGCTCAAACAAAACTCACTGTCAGAGGCAGGGAACAGACCACGAAGATGACAGTGATGAGTGCCAGCAGCACCAGGTGGTCCATCTCCTCTTCTCCCTGTCCAAACCAGGCCAGGGTCAGCCTCTTCTTTCTGCCCGTGGACCCGATCGAGCCACGCCGCAGTATCTGACTCTTGTGCATCTTGCAAAGGGTGATAATCACCGAACCATTGCACACGAACACTGCAAAGATCAGCAGTGCCATGAGGGAGGAGTAGGACAGAGAAAAGGCCAGAACCAAGCTGGCCTGTTCATCTCCAGTGGCATCCATGTCAATGAAGCACCATGTCCCGGGGCAGTACTGTCTGAATTTGCCGTAACCACCGAATGGCAGCAGGCAGAAGGCCACAGAAAAGAGGTAAATAAAGAAAAGAGTGAATTTAGCAAAGTTGCGCCGGATGTGCACGGAATAGAAGTAAGGGTGGCTGATGGCCAGGCAGCGTTCCACGGCCATAGCGCACAGGATAAGAGTGGGTGCCAGGCCAAAAAAACTCATGGCAAAACCGAAGAGGTTGCACAGTCCTTCACTACCCAGACTTGTAAGCGACATGTTGCGGGCATAACAGATGAATACTGGTGGGCTGAGAAGACAGGTGCCCAGCAGGTCAGTGAGGGCCAGGCCGGTCACCAGGATGCAGAACACAGAGGATCTGGAGCGATGCTCCTTCTGGTGCACTCCAAGGATGAAGAGAGCCAGCAAGTTTCCGACCACACCAGCCAAAAACATGATGATACTCGTGGCTGGTTTCCCGTCTCGGCCCACGATGCAGGTGGTGTTGTGACACGGTCCGTTTGAAAGAATGCTCTCGTTCATGTTTAGTTGTGAAGGGAAAAACAATTATAACCCGCTTAATGTGGAACTACTAAGATATTCCCAGACAACCAGAGGAAATCGTGTCCTTTTGAGACCAACATTTGGCAACAAATAAGACAGGGATAAAAGTTGAGATCCATAATAAAGGGTTGACTTAAAATATGATTTGTAGCCTCTTCCTCCTCTGGCTGTTTCCTGCAGTCGCTTGTGAAATGTTTCTGTGGAACAAATAAAAAAAAATTCTTCTCAGCGATCAGAAACATAAAAAGCCACATCCAGATGACATCACAGCCACGGTTTCCTTCTCAAAATATCTGTTTCTTCGTATAAAGTCATCATACTGATAACTCTCAACATGTACACATGTTAAGAGCATCAGTGTGACACTGTAGTAACTCACAGTGACTCACCTTTTACGAGTTCTGACAGAAAGCCCCAACACGTGAGCGAATGAAACGAACTACAAGTTTGTTTCTTCTTCTTCTTCTTCTTCTTCTTCTTCTTCTTTCCCTTTTGGTGAAACATTAAAGGCAGCATGGACCTGCTCTCCCCATCCCAGCGGTTTAAAAGTGCCGCTGACTGTCTGCCGGTAACGTGTGAGCGTGTGAGACGGTGGATTTACGGACAGAGAGGAAGACCGATCGCGCTGCGCTTCTCCTCCTCTAACTTTCTCTGTCTGACTCTGCGCCTCCCAGCCTGTTTCGGATCGATGCAGACAACGCTATATGGTCCCTCCCACTATACTAGTGACTCAGATGATACCCAGGGCAACCAGGCACTTTGCAACAGGCAGATGTAAAATGGTATTGAAATCCAAACGTATTTCACTTGTTTCCAGTGGTTGTTAACCCCAGTTCATCCTCCTTGGTTTACTTAAACCTTCTCTTCCTTATATGTTTTAAGATAGTGTACATTTGTGCTCAAATATAAAGTGATTAATGTACCATGAATCAAAAATATACACTACCAGTCAAAAGTTTGGACACGCTTAGCCATACTCCACTATGGACAAGCGTGTCCAAACTTTTGACTGGTAGTGTACATGGATATAAAATCACCTATGATTCATTGAAACATAAAATGGACATACAGGGCTTAAGGCAAAAACAGTGTGTACAATTCTACCCAGCTTGAAAGTCAATATTTCATTCTTCAAAACAGTATGGAATCTCTTAGGCAAGCCTTCTTGTAATTTCTTTAAGTAGTCTTCAGGAACACTTCTCCAGGCTTCTCAAAGGACATTCCAAAGCTCTTCTGTGGAGGTTGGCTGCTTTTTGTTCTGTTCCATATCAAGATGATCCCACACTGCTTTAATAATGCAGAGGTCCATTCATCACTCCATAAGAACTTTCTTAAGAATAGCTCCTTGACAGCCACCCTTCCACTGACACCATTTCTGATAGGGCTTCAGCAAACAGTAGATGGATCAACTGAAGGGCCAGATGCTGTCAGTTCTCTGCTGGATTTTCTTTTTCTTAAGGACTTGACTTTTAAATACTGCTGTAGATAGTGTTTATTTAGGCCTGCTACTTCTTCTGTCCTCCACTTGCTCAGTTTCCTCTATTGCTCGACACCACTTTAAAAGATTAAAGAAAGTCTGGCTCCTTGAAAGCAAAATATAAAGAAATGAGGAGGAGTATATATATTAGTCTTTTGTGTAAGTATTTTGTTTAGTAGAGACTCATTGATTTTTAAAGAGTTTTTTAATCTCTGCTTGCTTGCATTTTGTGCAGCCTTTGTTACAACTCAAGTGAGGCAGAGAGAACCAGTCCACACTGGTTGAACATAAATGTGATGGTTTGAATCTATAGTTTTTGTTGTATTTGTGCAGTCTTTGTAAAATACTGCTGTGAAGAGAGAGAGAGAGAGAGAGGGGTAAAGGCTGGAAGACACTGCTTTGTCTGTGGATGTAGTGAAAGAGATAGTGAAGAGGGGTGGAGTGACAGAAGAGGATGCAGGGGTCAGGGTGAGGTGGAGGAAGATGATCCACTGTGGTGACCCCTAATGGGAGTAGCAGAAAGAAGAAGATGCTGACTGTTGTTCTCTGCATGAACCCCAGACATAGTGGCACCTATAAAAGGCTTCACATGGTAATTACGTTCTCATTGAATGTTTCTGATAAGCCCTCTTCTCTTGATTCTTGTATAAATTTTGTGACATCCTGCTAAGGAGACATTAATGAGGATTAATGACTTTAATAATGAGAAGAAGTTGAGAAGTTGCTAGTTGGGGCTCCCCTGGGCAGAGCCTCCATGTTCTCCCGGTGCCTGTGTGGGTACTCTGACTACCTCTCACATTTCAAAGACATGCATAGGATTAGGTTAAGTGACAATTCTAAATTAGCTGAAGGTGTGAACAGTTGTCTGTCTCTGTGTGTTAGCCCTGCAATAGACTGACAACCTGTCCAGGGTGTACCTTGCCCCTCATCTGATGTGATCCTGAATTGGATAAGCAGAAGCAAATGGATGGATATTATTATCATTCAATAGAACCAACCAAATGAAAATTGTTGGAATGACATGTTTGTTGAAACACATGACCTGAACACATTCTCATTTCCTCAGACAGGCTGTAGTGGTAATGATGACTCCTAAGCTGCTATTACTGTTCTCCTTAATGGTTTGCTTTAGCTACACCTACACAGAATGAACCAACAATAGAATCAACACAACCAATAGCATAATCACAAACTGCTGCATAGTAATTACTTTTCATCGCTCAGTTTCCACTCAGACTAATTCTATTCACTCTTGCTTTCTGTTGCTGTTTCTGTAACTGACAGGTCATAATCATAACAGCAAAGTGCCAGTGTTCAGTTAGGGATGGGGCATTGCAGATCATATTTCTCATCTTACACTCTGGAAATAAAAGTACTGATGCAGAGTTGCACAGCTAATGCAGATTTTCAGTCTTCCCAGTTTCATTTCAGCTCTTTAGCATTCACTACCTGCCTTATAAAGTTTTCTGTTAACTACCACCTTGAGATGTGGATAGCACGCGAGGTGTTTAAAGTTGCCTTGGCCATAAAACAAACCAGGTTAGCACATTTAAATAAACAGCATACAAAGAAGCTCCAAACAAATGCAGGCATACTCGTGCACATTTCTCAAACCATCAGACGAGTTTGTGAACATAACAACCGAGACGCCAAGATCATAACACTTGGTAAATTTACACAAGTGCTTATTGAGATACATAAGCAGTTTACAATAGTTGCAGTAAAGCTTTGGTTTCCAATCAAAGCTTTTGGTTGTTTGATGTGTACATGGTTCTGATAAATAAGCATGGCGTTCAGGTGGAGCAGGTACTCAAAATAAGAAATAATGAATGGTAAAACAGAAGAGTACTGGATGATAGACTGGGTGGGTGGAAGCTGGAGGATTGTTAGATGAATGGAGTAATGAATGATAAAGTGAGTGGGCAGATGGACAGATAAGTGATAACTGATGGATAGAAGTCTGAATGGATAATAAATAGATGGTGAATAATAATGATAATGAATGATGGATAGCTGAATGGAAAAATAACAACAGAGACTGATGGGAGGCAATTGGTGGTGTTTTGATCCCAAGGGCTCCCGCCAATCTGCCTTCGACTATCATCTGATCCACAAAGTACTGGAACACCACCTGGAAGTGGGGGCTCAAAAAAGAGGGGATGAAGCCAAGGAGAACCACTTGAAGTTTAAAAATGAAGGTAACACTAAAGTGACCATTTGAGGTTGGCTCCAAAAGCAAGTTAATCTCCATAGACACATATTTTAAAACGGTCAAAACAAACAAACAAACAACTTTGGCAACTATGGATAGTTTCCCCTTTGTAACAAGGCTGAAGAGGGTTATTGTTTTTATAACGTATCCCCGTGGATACTGGAGTTAGGGCCATGATGACCTTGATTGACAAGTGTTTTGGAGCCGGTCAGTACAGGCGAGGGCTCACCTTCACTACTTTGAACCTTTTAGAGCATTTTTAATGCATTATCTGACAAAAATTAGGGCTCACTGTATGGAACAGTTCATCCAAGAAGTTTGTCCTTCAGTTTTGGTGAGAGAAATTCTAATGTTCTATTAGTCCCCTACTTAGTTAAAATTAGCCAGTGTGTGTCTGTGCTTGACAGCCTTATTGTTTATGGATACAGCTTGCTTGCCAAGCTAGTTATCCTCTCATCCAAATAAGGTAACTTTTGGCTCCAAAAACCCAACTTAGCGAAAGCCAAAACACTAACACTGAGGGTTCAAACTGCATAGTCCAATACCAGTGAGTGATGTCATGGTAGTTACATCCATTTTTAAACTGTCTGTTGAGCCCAGCCAGGTTTTATGGCCTGGCAAAAAAGGACCTGGCTGACTGGGGCCCCAGTTTTCTTATCTGAGCAGCAAGGTAAAGGGGTACCTTCATGTCTTTTTCATAAGGATCATAAAAATCACACTTAGCTCCTCACACAGGGCAAAGGTGGAATGAGATACACTAATACACCTGCTTATATTTTCTACAAAGGTTTGCCACAGCAGATTAATATGCAGTGGTAACTTGGCAGAGGTTTTACACCTGATGCCCTTCCTGACGCAGCCCTTCACGGTGGGAGGGGCTTGTTTCCCCACCTGAAATTGAGCCAGGGATATTTCACTTGTAAGGTGAATGTGTAAACCACTTGCAGTGAGAGGCACTACCAGGGACAAACTGCCCTGATAACCTAGCACCAGGGATCACTCGGACACACAAACCCCTTCCCCACTGCCAGGTTGTGAATCATTAATGAAATGAAAGAAGATCACTGAAATGTGAAGTAAAGTTAGTTTTATCTCATGGGTGTCTGGGCTGACCCTTAGAAATATGGTTTGAAACACAGCTGTTCAAGGGAATAGAGGAATTGCTCCTCATCAAAAGAAGCCAGCAGAGGTGGTCTGGGCATCTGATTAGGGTGCATGTTCAACCAAAAGGAGACCCCAGGGCAGCTCTTGGATCGGCAATTGCGATTATGTCTCTCACCAGGCGTGGGTGAAATGGATGGATGACAGAGATTTGACAGATTACAAATGAAAATAAAGGGTGAATGAACGGACTATAAAATAGATTTACCAAATGATTGTTAAATTTGTATTTTTTTTATTTGGCCTGGTGACACTCACTGAGAAAAAACAATCAAGCATAAAAACGGGAATTTTTTCAATCTTGAAACCCTCATATTTTGAAATAACGGGCCTGTGAGTAACACATGAAAACATATTGCGTAATAACAACAACAAAATGCTTTGTTCTGGCTTAGATCTCTCTGCACACTGTCCAGTACGATAGGGATGAAAATCAAGTCCAGCTGAATGTTGTTTGAGCATTATTTTTCCCTTTACTTTCCAGACACAGATAACTATCTTAATGTAGAAGCAGCAGAAGAGAGGGCTGCACTATGAACCAAATATTGTATTACATTTCAACATCTGTCTTGTTTTCTAATAGTAAAATGATCTCACTTGTGTGAACAATAAATGTCAATTCTGAGCCAGGACAAAAGAATTTACTGATTTAAATGCATCATTTTCAGGAAGAGAGCTGACGGAAAAACAATCTTTCACTCTGGGATAGTGGAATTGTGTTAATGGGGTGTCATTGTCGGAATTACGAAATATAGTTCAGTTCAGGGATATTTGAACTTGGCTGGTTTTGTCTGACTCTCTCTGAGTAATTGGAAGCAGAATGTTAGAAGTGAAAGATCTGAATATAAAGTAATGGTTAAATCAGATCTGGAGAGATTTTGAAAATGCCCCTGTAGTTTGGGTTTGAATACGAAAAAGGATGGATGATATGCCTATGTGTTTGTTGTCACATTTCAAAAACAATGTCGGCAGTCTACATATTTTCACAGGGCCAAGTAAGAGTAGATATTAAAAGTAATAGCAAAAAAAGGTTTCTGTGTTTAGACATATTTTCCAAATTAGGCTACGACTTCCTTCCTGTCATTTCCTGTATCTTATTTCACTGAATGATAAGTAAGCACTCATGTCATGGAAATTTTAATAACCAAATACTTTAATTACCCAATGCATTTTCAGCTCTGCATGTCACAAAATCTTGCAAGGTGTGTTTTTTTGCCTTTCCTGACTCAAATTTCTCAGTTGTGTTTTCGTTTACACTTAGTAGACCAGTGATGATAAACAGACTTCAAAATCCATTATGATAACTAATGTTCTGTGAGCCAAAACTGATGCTGACTGTAAAGTAATAAGCTGGAGTGATGGAGAAGATGCTGCTGATAGAACAAGAATTCAAAGACAACTGCAATACCCCAAAATACTTTGGAATAATTTGAGTTTACAGCACATTCCAGTTTTGCTGATGTTTGCATTTTTCATGCTCACTTTACACACATGTAGTATACACTTGCGGATCATTTTATTGGGTACGTCTTGCCAGTACTTGGTCGGACCCCCTTTTGCCTTCAGGACTACCTTAATTCACTGAGGTATAGATTCAACAAGGTGTTGGTAACATTCCCCAAAGATTTTGTTTCATATTGACATGACAGCATCACTCAGTTGCTGCAGATTTTTCAGCTGCACATCCATGATGTGAATCTGTTATTCCACCAGGTCCCGAAGGCACACTACTATGGTGACTGCGGAGGCCATTTGAGTACAATGAACTTCAAGAAACCATTTTTGACATGATTTGAGCTTTGTGATATGGTGCGTTATCCTTCTGGATGCAGGTACACTGAGGCCATGAAGGGATGGACATGGTCATCCAAAATACTCAAGATAGCCTGTGGTGTTTAAACGATGCTCGATTGGTACTAAGCGGCTCAAAGTGTACCAAGAAAATAACCTCCACAACATTATACCACAAAACAGCAGCCTGAACTGTTGATACAAAGCAGGACGGATTCATGCTTTCATGTTGTTTACGCCAAAATCTACCTCCACAATCGAATGGCAAAGTAAAAATTGAGACTCATCAGGCAAGGCAACGTTTGTCCAATCTTCCGTCGTCCAATTTTGGTGAGCCTGTGAGAAGTGTTGCCTTAGTTTCCTGTTCTTAGCTGACAGGTGTAGCCCATCTGCTTCATGGTTTGAAATGTTGTGTGTTCATGGATGCTCTTCTGCATACCTTGGTTATAACAAGTGGTTATTTAAATTACTGTTGCCTTCTTATCAGCTCAAAGCATTCTCAGCTGACCTCTGGCATCAACACAGTGTTTTTGCCCAGAGGACTGCCACTGGAATTTTTTTTTTGGAGGTTTGTTCTCTTAAACCTTTGTTTGGGAAAATCCCTGTCATTCAGAAATTTCTAAAAGACCAGCCCATCTGGCAACAACATCCATGCCATGTTCAGAGTTACTTAAATCATCTTTCTTTCCCATTCTGATGCTGGGTTTGAACTCCAGCAGGTGACCTCCACCATGTCTACATGTCTAAATGCATTAAATTGCTGCCATGTGATTGGCCGATGAACAGCTGAAAAGGTGTACCAAATAAACTGGCCAGTGAGGTTTATTTATAATGTCATATAACTTGGTGACTCTGTTTAGGCACATTATTAACTCTTCAGCAAAACTGATTTTAATAGAGCACCAGTTAGGAGTTACGTCACAGCTTGCTAGATGCATCTTAGCTTTCTGACTGATTAAATTATAATAACCTAAAAATAAGAAAGCAAATCACAACCAAGAACACAAATATAAAGAGGAAACAAGAAGGAGTTTAAATAAGCTCATCTTAGTTTACCTATTATTTTTTTCTTATTCTTTGGTTTCAAGATTGCATTGCTTGTTATTGAAAATGTGATGAAGATGTAAGCTATAGAGTGCTGAAAAACATTTGAAAGGCATTTGGTAACACACCAACAAATATTATGTTACAGTGGAAATTTATACAGAAACAGAAGATACACATGCATTATTATACAAAAATATTTAAGCCAGGCCTGCATTGGCTCACATTGTTTAAGGTAATTCAAGCCATAATGGAATTTGAAAAATGTTTTCACTGCTAAGAGAGACTGTTTTTGTCAGGCGTGCCACTTGCTTTAGCTCAGCTAGTAGAAGGATCTGGCTGTGTTTAAATTATAGCTGTCAAATTAAAACCATTTCAAATCATGCAGGGTTTGAACATTTTTTTTCTCTATCACAACTCATTCCATGTGCACAGACAAGTGCTACACTGTGAACACCTTTGAGGAGAGACTCTACAAAATTGCTTGCTGTTTTCTTGTAACCCCCTTTGTAAACTTTAAAGAAACAGTAAGAAAGACATACAAAATACAACTAATTATTAGCAGTGAGTAAGAGGCAGCCAGAAAGAAGTTATGATGGAAGGTTTTCATTCTGTATTCTGAGTGTGAACATTTGAAGGACTTACAGTATAACACCTTTATCTCTTAGATGTGCTCAATGCAGAATGTGTTTTTGAAGCATACTGAGGCCATTATGGTTGTGACTTGTGAGAAATAAAGAAAATGAAATACCAGAGATGATGCTCAAAAAATCCAGACTACTTTGGCTGAAATCTTCAGCAACAATAAATGGAAGCACTCTAGGAACCACAAAGTGAACAACAGTACTTAACCTGAAGTGAAATATCACTTAGCCTTCCCCAGAAGA
Organism: Etroplus canarensis; assembly: GCA_015106775.1. Taxonomy (NCBI): domain Eukaryota; kingdom Metazoa; phylum Chordata; class Actinopteri; order Cichliformes; family Cichlidae; genus Etroplus; species Etroplus canarensis. Next base: position 18,221 of record VUQH01008621.1, read on the forward strand.
TGGAAAAAGTAAAAAGACACTGGGATGGTAGTTTCCATCTCTAGCAAGTTTGAGGATAAGTTTTCACTTCTCTTTTCATTTGCTTTGCTTAACAGTTACTGAAAATCAGGACCTACAACCTTGTTGTCAAAAATGTTGAGACATTATGTACAGTGTGAATACAAAGCTTTACAGAGCTTTGGATTTTTTTTTCCTGTATTCTCATCTGCCTGTTAATTTAGAGTTATTTGTTAAGCCCCATGCTTAACAACAGCTGACAAAAACTGTCTCAACTCACAGTCCACTAGCTTACTTGCTCTGACCTTAATCTACTGGATGCCTTACCTCATGGTCTTCTTCAGCAAATGAAAAGTCTATGTTCAAACTTGTTGTCATTCAGAAGTTTCTGATCATACTGAGTTGAAGGTTTAGGCTGATGGTTCATCTATTAAAGCTTAATAAGCCCTTTTTGCAGCAGTGTGTAACATTAGTTAGTAGTATCAGAAACATAAATATATGGAAAAACCATGTATTAATAGTTAAGCCAAAGCTAACTATTATCAACTACTATTTGACAGGTTATTTCAAAATAAGCAGAATGGAAATTTCAGTGAATAACATTTGGTCTAAAATGTGATCAGATTCATTACACATAAAGTGAAACATTTCAAGACTTTTTTTTGTTTTTAATTTTGATGATTATGGTTTATAGCTCATGAAAATCAGAAATCGAGTATCTCAAATTATTAGAATATCTCATAAGCTCTGAGCCCTGGTCTCTTCCAAGGACTGTAGCAGTCATGCCTCAATTCTGCCCTCTTATCTGGAGGGAGCATGAGGGGGGGGTACAGTGTTTTTTCAAGTCCTGCTGACATTTAAGCAATTCCCCCCCCCCCCTGGAATTAATAAAGCAACTCTTATTTAGAAAAGTTTTTCAATTCATTGAGGTTTGTGGGCATTCATTTATGCACAGCTCGAGCCCACATCATTTCAATCAGGTTCAGGTCTGGACTTTGAAGGGGGCCATTGCACCACCATGATTCTTTTTTTAAAATTTCCACTAAACAAAGCGCTGGGCATTATAGCCAAACATCTCCACTTTGGTCTTGTCTGTCCTAATTGTTCCATATTGTTCCAAAAGTCTTGCGAGTTTATTGAGGTTTATTAAGGTGTTCGGCTTGTTTTGTTTTGTTTTGTTTTTTTTAGTGAGAAGAGCCTTTCTCCTTCCAACGAGCCATATTTGTTCAGTTTTTCCAATTGTACTGTCATTAATTTTAACATTTAACATGCTAACTGAGGTCTGTAGAGTCTGAAATGCAACTCTTGTTTTTTTTTTTGCAGTTTCACTGAGCATTGCAGAGTCAGACTTTAGGGTGATCTTCCTAAGACATCCACTCCTGGACATTTGAATGTTCCAGACCAGCAAAGTGCTAAAACATCTGCTTTTGTAGTGATTAGTCAAGTGCATTTGATTACCAGCACCAGGCTGCTACTTAGCCTCTGCCAATGAAAGCAGTGACGGTACTTAGTTTTAGTAATTAGTTCCATGACAAAAGCTTTCACAGGCCTGTATATCCATGTTTTAGCACAAGAACCATGTAGTGATGACATTTTCGCTTCTGTTTTTTTCTATTCTGAGATCACAGCACACTTTCCAAATACACATATTTAAAGCCAAAGCATTCATTTAAAGAGACACGTTGGAAGAGTATTCAGTGTGCAGGAAAAATAAATTGTGTTTAGTTTCATGCAAAGTGAGATAGTGCAGCACGTTGTGCACGCTGTTGAATAATGTCAAAACAGCAGATATAAGATGAGGACCTCTTGGGAGGTCTTGAAAGGGAAATACTGTGTTAACAACATACATTAGAACAACTGTGCAAACATACTCCTAAAATAGATACATTATTTAGGAGTCTGCATTGCACTCTGCATTTTACATAATGCCTATAACCTCCCTTACTGTAGACACAATGAGAATGGAAAGGAATATGGTTTCTCAAGCAAAGGGGTGATTAGGTTACATTGCAAAGTGTACACAGTTATGGGTTGTGGGTGTGGTGCGCCCAAGCAAACTTGCAGAGGACCTGCAATTAATGCACACACACACACCTTCATTTGCACAAATGGACCAGTTTTTCTCAGCATTTTAAGAATTACATGACTAATAACAAGCTTCCTTTATCAAGAAGCTTAACTTGCTTTTCAATCATTTGTTCATTTATCTAGTTCCTGTGAGAACGTCTTATTTCCTGCCGCTCCAAACTGAAATGAGAAGCTTCCAGTTGAGCTGGAATTTGATGAAACACCACCACCTTGTGGTGACTTTCACGAAAAAAAATTTCATTGTTGAGCTTGTGGTAGCAGCTGTTTAATTGTACAGTGTGTATAGTTTACAGAATTAAACTTTGCCATTACTGTAATATGTGAGAGATATTATGTGTATTGTGACAGTGAAAACTGAAGGTGTGTGGCTAGGAGAACATTTAATAAAGTACACATTTGCTTGAGGTACTTGGGTGTTCCAAATTTATCCAACAAGTTTGAATTCAGTTGCTTTCCAGTAGAAAATATTGAAAAATGTTAGTTCATTAGAATACATGTTTTAATCCACTCACTTCAGGAAAAATTAGCACTGCTCTGACCAGCTATACTTACATATTTACTGGTGGCAAAACTATTCCAAAAATCCCTTACATTATGACCATTCACGCACAGGTCTTCAGAACTTTTGTCTGCATGCTAACATAAACATTACAGTGTTACATTGTAAACATTCAATCGCAGTTACAAGTCCTGGTTTCAAATGTACTAAAATATTTAGTGGCTATCTTATTACGCAGAGATGCATTATGCAGGCTCATGTTATTTGATTACTCCATCATTATCACTGAGACATTGTCATTTGAGCAGTATGCTAAACAGCTGAGGGGGAGCTAATTTCACTGTTTTCTATGACATGCAGTATATCAAGTCTATAGTATTATAAAATTAAATCAATGTTGCTAGTAGTTACAACCTGAAAATGAGCAGACAGCATTATGCTCCTTCTGTGATGTTAAAACAGCACATTAAAGAAGTTGGAAAGATCTTAGTAGCTTTTGACTAGATATAACAGATCTCACTGCAGGAGGTAAACCAGTGAGCCTCTCCAGCCTCCATTACACAACCAGAGAGGGATTATCACACTTGTCTGTCTGTGGTGTTTCAGTTCTTATTAGCCTGCTAAGTGTGCTCCTGTTTCCTAATTCATTTACATTATCTACTTATACTTGCACGATTAGCCTGTGGACACGCATCCAATCACATCCACCTGGCCCACATAAAACTTCATTCTATTGGCTCTTGATCTTGCCCCTCAGTGAGAAAGGCAGTTTGCATTTAGTGTGTGTGAGGGGTCGTGACCCTTGTTGACCTGGATTAACACAGGCTCCTGCAGCAATCTCATGAGCTGCCAAATATAGCCTGTGCCTTGGATAGTTTTTAGAATAAAGGCCTAGGTTGACCTGCTCTGACCCAGTCTGAGGCTATCTGGAAGAGACTCCTTTCTAACACAGGCACACTGGAATGGGAAAAAAATGTATTTCAGCATTAAATTGGAAATTTGTGAAGAAGAGAGTAACAAGTGACCCATTTTAGAATAAACATGTCGAGGAAATTCAGGTGAAGTAAAGCTCAGTCAATTTATTGATTTATGGAAAATATATCACATCTTTCCATTCTGCACACATCTTCAGAAGTTAACAGTCCAATAACCATTTACTTCCAAACATCTGACTCAAAGGTAACCAATTAAAATGACTCAAACAGAGTAGTATATTAAGTTTCACATGTTGAGGAAATCACAAGATTCCCCCACTAACCTGCCCCTTAAATTTAGCCAGCTGTTCAAAAACCTAACACTGAAACCAACTGCACATCTAAAGCTGAATTCTTTCCTACAAACCCATTTCATATGAAAGTCCTACTCAAAAAGCCTCGCTGAAAGATCACCCCCACCGCAAGCAGTATTTGTCAATATACAGTATATGTATTCTGTTCAGTAAAATGGCAAGCAGACTGAAATTTGAATCACCGGACTATAAATTGAAGATCAGACACCAACAAGGACGAAATGAGTGAAACATGACTTGTTATAGCAGCAGCAACAGTGACATTTGGTTTCTTTTTCTTCTTTTAGAACAAAACTTTTTTTTTAACCATGTGGTATATACCAAAGTGCAAATATGTTGAACTGCTTGTATTTTTATGTTATCATATTAAGTAGAGTTATTATATTCTAAAGAACTACGAGTCTTGCAAGAAGGTTGAGGCATTTTTAAGAGTATTATGGCACATTTCAAACCCAAAGAGAAAACATGTCACAGGTCATTTACTACAACAATAGGCAATGCAAACTTTACGATACACTTATATAGATATATTTGTGACCAAAATTTGTCAGCAATACATTAATATTTGAGAACACATTTATAAAGCGTTACATCAATATTGTATCATCAGGATATCTGTTTGCAGAACAAATGTATTAACTGCAGTCCTCAAGTGTGTTTTCACAATATTCGTCCTGAAACAATTCAACACACTCCTGTCTCCAATCAGTGCTGCAGGCAACGTAAAGCCCACGACTCAAAACAAGACAAAATAATATCCCACTGAGGATAAAAAAACATCCAGCACCTTTCAGTCCCTTGTTTCTGTCCGAACTCTTCAGGGTATAAGAATGCTCATCTCCCGCAGAGCACCAATAACACCCTACATCGCAACTATTTGCTCCTGCAATAATCAATAGTGACACAAATTTTACAGATATATAGCTATATATTTATGTATATACCTCCAGTGTGTACACAATCTGACCACTACCTCTGATAGGATCAGAGCCTTCTTGTTGTCACGAGAGACAGCCACAGAAAGGGTGCATGCAAGAAGAGTACTCTATTCAGTATTTGGAGAATCACCACTGGTGAAAGAGAGAGTCAATTTTCTTGGTTCGAGACTATCAGGTAAGAATTAAAAAGCCAACTTCTCTACATGAACAGTAGCATAGATTCCTATCCATCTGCCTTTACAGTGTTGCTCTTTCCTCTAAATTAATCAGGAGCTGGGTGACTCAGCAGAATCTTGGTCTGAAGTACGGGGGGCTTTGGCCCTCTTAAAGCTTGGTCCATTAACTTCTCTAGGGATTATTCTGTTCTGTTGGTGTTTGTGAAACAGATACCTTAGAAGTAGTTGGATGTACTGAAGCACAAATTGCAGAACTGTTAAGATAAAGTGATTTTAGAGGGGGGAAATTTATCATTTGATAATTGTTCTTTTTGGTATATTTGACAGTGATCTTAGAGGACAAGCAACGTTGAAAGAAATTTTAAAGCGCTCTTCACTTGGCTGTCATCATCTGGACAAACTCTGTCAAAAAAGAACAGAAAACCCATCAAACTTAGCAAGATATCTAACAATGAATAGACGCTTTAAGTGACAACACTGTTATCAAAAGAATAAAATGTGTGCAAAATTAAAACAGAAACACATAATATTAATTGTTGACTTTTACATTAACAAGGAGCACAGTCTACTTTGTTACAGCCTAATGAACAACATCTCACCCTCGTAGTTGACTTGACCATCTCCATCAATGTCAGCCTCACGGATCATCTCGTCCACCTCCTCATCAGTAAGCTTCTCACCCAAGTTGGTCATAACGTGCCGTAGCTCTGCAGCACTGATGTAGCCATTACCATCCTGCATGCGGCAAAAGAAAAGCAAAAAATTGAAAGGAAATCAGTTTTGGGTCTCTTCTGTGATTTCTTAAGGCAGCTAGGTCTGTACTGCTTGATTAAGTGAGTGATTATCGGAAGTCTCGGAGACACAAGTTCACAACTCTCTTCATCTGTGGTGTCAAGTTACTGATTTAGCTGTACTTCTTTAGCCTGAACTCTACTGAGCTTTTTTATTTGCATTTTTAAGATGCTTAAGATTATAGTTCAGAAAGCAGAAAGACACAAAAACCAAAAAAAATTAGCTTTTTAATGGAGAAAAGTGGAGCCTACTCCTATTTTACCTTGTCAAAGACTCTGAAGGCTTCTCTGATCTCCTCCTCACTGTCTGTATCTTTCATCTTCCTGGCCATCATTGTTAGGAACTCAGGAAAGTCAATCGTACCATTACCTTAAAAAAAAAAACCATCCAGCGGAAATAAGTTAGTGTGATCATTAAGGAAATTTCCGGAAAAACTGAATCAAATCAGTATAATCTACCTTGGTGCATGAATTAAAAAAAACAGGGAAATGCACCCCATTTTTATTCATTACCATACACACAGTAACAAGCACAGACTGTATATTACTATAGCTATATAGTAACAACAGAAACAGACAAATTATTTTATCTCAGATATCAGTATCTGCATATATGCCAGGCACTACATGCCCTAATAGGAAGAGACAATTCTGACTTGAAGAACTTTCTTTAAAGTATTGTTATTTTAAATTTTTGAGTAATTTTTGTGTATTTTAGTTTGATCTCACCATCAGCATCCACCTCATTGATCATGTCCTGCAGCTCAGCCTCTGTAGGGTTCTGTCCCAGAGAGCGCATGACAGTCCCGAGCTCCTTGGTAGTAATTGTACCATCGCCATCCTTGTCAAACAGTGAGAATGCCTCCTTGAACTCTGTATATTTCGGAAATAACACTGTGAGCTGCAGAGTAAATAAAACTTCATTTTTTAATTTCGAAGTGGTCTAAGGAATACTGTCAGTGCATTTGGGACACTGCCCTAATGACCCCAGATCAATACATCATCTTAGGCTGCATATAAAGACTGTTTAACAATTTCTAAAATAAATGTGGGCATATTAGCATTTCACATTTACCTGTTTGACTATAAACCCTGTCGATTTTAATTGCCCAACAACTAGGGAATCCATCTGAACTATAATCAGCATAAAATCCCATCACCTCAGGTTTGCTTTATTTCTAAGTCATCCTAGTTTCTTAGGTTTGCTGGAGAATTAAGGTGCTGCTAAACTTAAAACAAACCAAACATGGTTAAGGTATGCACTCACCAGCAATCTGCTCCTCAGTCAGCTGATCAGCCTGTTGAAAAAGGAAAAAGGACACTGATAAAACACTGATGTTACATCATGGAAATAATATTGTTTTCAACGCTGCTAGTGATCATTGCTACACTGCAAACTGTCATTTAGGGAAAAAACATTTTTATGGTGAACTGATTTGACATTATAACTTAGTAAACATAAAATAATAAACATCTACAAATTCCAGACAGGCCACAATAGAGTGAAGGAGATGCATATCCAGTTAGACAACATTGTAAGGAACAATACAGGAAGACAAAGTAATGAAACAGTTGTTTCCCTTATATTTTTGGAAATGAATGACTAGGCAGTCATGTGTTAAACATCATTTTGGAGTAGATGTGACTTAAAAATCTTCAACACAATAATTATAGAGAACTTCCAGCAGGCAAAATGAGGAACACTGGCTGCAGGCTCCACCGTGTACACATTGTAAACAGATCTGCCAATGCAAATGCAATTTAGACAAAACTAATTCAAAACAGACTGTGATATTATCTGGCAGCTGGACCCTGCCATTACCTATGACCTAGATAAAACAAAATTCAACAATGCAAAGCATAAAAAATTTACCATAATTTGATTAATTCTGATAATAATACAAGATTTTGGTCATTTTTATTCTATTAAACATAAAATGTATGGCTCATGTTGCTTACAGAGGGTCGAGCTACGTAATTATTTGTTTATTCTAAATAAAAAAACCCAAACCTTGTCATGTTAACTTCTGTGAGGGAAGGTTATCCATACCTCCCAGTCCTAAAAAGGTCTCGTTAACACATTTTTTTGTACAAATAAATAAATTAATGACTAAATAAATAAAGTAATTGAAACTCATGCATCCAAATTCATTTTTCAACTTCATCTGAAACATAATTTTGTCTTCCATAGGAAGTCTTATCAGGCCTGTCCAAGTCAGTCAACATGTTCACTTCAGGCTGAGAAAGTGTGATGAGGGACGGGTATAAATATTCCACAGCCCGAAATACACACGCCTGCTATAATTAGTGAGACACGAACAGGGTCGCCAATGTAGCACACTGAATATCACCGCAACTAACCACCTCTTTGAGTCTTTTTTTTTTTTACATTTAGATGTTGGTCAGAATAAAAAAAAAATCAAAAAAAAAATCACAGACCCCTCTCACAACTGTTGCTTTGAGGGTTCTTTCCGACCTGTGCACTCTTTCATATTGTCAGGATGTCAGATAACTGGGGAATAAATGCTGCATAAAATAAGCCATTAAAGTCTACTACAATTTAGCATTAATATTTGTTCAGTGATGAGGATAAGCTGATAATGCTACACTGCCATACAGCCTAAGGACTCACTGTGCAGTGGCTCTAGAGCTAATACCTCAAATAAACAAACATCTTGTTTTCAGTGACCACGTGCTCTTGCACCACTAGTAATGGATAAATGAGCTCATCTTCTCAAAGCCAAATAGATTAAAGCTAACATTTCTGTAGCTTGTGGTGGTGGTGGTAATGTGGTGTTTTCTTCAAGTCAATTTCAATGAGTCACCATGTTTGAGGGGAAGGGGGTAGGAAGAAGGGAGCAAGGCAGACTGCAGAGTACCCAGTCTGTTCACTGCCAACCAATTCAGTGTTGCTGAAGCAAGCAGTGTCTGGATCAGAGCAGAGCACAGCCTTGTGAGAGCTGGAGGATTTATACAGCTGCTGTAAAAAGTGCGCTGCAAAGCAGCATTGCTGGCTCCCAACTCATCAGTACAACAGAGAGCATACCACATATTCTCATGGTGACAATAGCTGTCCAAAGTGAAGGCAGTATAATTACATTTGCAAATAGGATTTTGTAGCTGTCCCAAGTTTCTTTACTTCGCAAAGACAGTTAAGAACCATTCATCTGTGTTTTTTTACTGCAAGCAAAACGACAAATGTGAAAAACACAGGAGCGTTTACACAATAGGATTACTTGCAACAGTTCCCATTTTGGAGGGTGCACTGCGGGTCCTGAGAGCCGACTGCACCAGGCATGGTTTGGTTCAATGCGGGGGGAAGGGAGGCGAGAAAGGAGGGGTGGAAAAGAGGATCATTCAGCAGGAGCAGAATGCGGTGCAACGTTATGGCGCAATACGTAACGGAGGAGATGGTGTCATGGTGGTATTGCGAGAATATATCTCAAAAATGTTGCAGCTCCTTGCTGATCGCCACGCAATATGACAAACAAGTACTGCTACCTGTGAGCTGTGTACTTATGTAACCGCATCCAGCTGCGAACGCAACCTTATTCATTTTTTTCCGCTTGTTGCGCATGTCAAAGCACATTCAAAACAGCCTGCTGATATGGCTATCAGACACACTGACCGTGCTGCAGCACCATATGTGGCACGTCAAAAATAATAGATGGCAAGACAGTCATCCGGAGCTCTGATGTCTTTCTTGTAAGATTAACGAGATGGGTAAGATCACATTCACGGTGGACGGTTTATTTTTACACGGCACCTTCACCGCCACCACGCCCACTCTCGAGTCCAAAAGCGGAAAAACAACAAAAAAAAAATGTCGCAAACATGTATCGGGGCAGAGAGGCTGAGAGCACACTATCTACAATCACTGTGCAAATCAGTCAGATGAATGGAGACAGCATTAAAACAGGCCGCCCGTGCCCTCTCACAGTCCGGCGTGTGTGCTGCGCAATTGACAGATAATAATAAACTGTTTTTCTCTCGTCAGCTGTGACACACAAAGAAAACCGCCAACCGAAAACAGCCATGCGGCGAAGAGGAGATGATAAGGGAGCGCTGTATGCACGCCAGGCGTGCGATTTTCTGCAGTTTTCTAACGTTACAGTGCTAACTTTAGCCAGTGTGGAGTTAAGCCGTGCTATTAAACGACTAGCAGAAAACGTCCCTTAATGCTTGATGCTGCAATAACGTTGACATTGTTAATTTAATAATGCAATAGGCAGACAGCGCGGTGCAATCGATGTAACGGGTTCATGAAAAAGCTGGCTAGGAGTACTACCGACGTTAACATTAGCTAGCTTACACTCACCATCGTCCCGTTGACTTCTCAGGCTCCGTAAAAATGATGGGCAGCTCGAATTCAGACGCTGCAGTTTACGTTCTTAGGAAACAGTAACTCAAATGGAGCAACTTCAGCTTCAGTCAATTAAATGTTTCGGGAAATCTGTGCGGACTCTATCCCGGTGTTGCAGCAGAGTTGCCCGGAAACCTAAACCCAGCGACGTGCTATGCCTCAGTTTGACATCTGTATCCCTCCGCCGGTGTCCTGCACATCTCTGGTCTCGCTGGGTGGATTATCAGAATGCGAAAACAGTGCACATATAAAGCGCTTTCAGCTCCAGTAAACCTCGACTGCTTATCAGCAAATATTTATTTGCCACTTATTAAAGAGTAAAATCCCAATTGCTGCTGCTCTATAAAAGTCAATCGCGCAAAGATACTAGCCTCATTACCACGTCTCATGAACACTGTCTATGGAAGATAAAACCGTCCAAATTATCATATCAAACACATGATACTGTTAATAAAACATTTCAGTTCGACATCTTCAAAAAGCCATCATTTAAAACAATTTAAGTGTAGGTTACAGTACCATACTATCAATAGCTCGTTTTATCACTGAGTCATCAGAGTATGGTTATATTAACTCCTACTGAGACACAAAATTAGCTAGTTTACTGTACACTGTAGGCATAAAATAACTCTATCTATATATCTATCTATCTATCTATCTGAAATAACATTTCTAATCTCTAAAATAATAGTTGTGTACTATGCCAATGAGGTTTACCTGTTCAGCTGGTCAGTAACATAAATTTGTTATCAGCCAATCACATGGCAGCAACTCAGATAGGTCAAGACAACCTGCGGAAGGTCAAACTGAGCAGTCAGAATGGGGAAGAACGGTGATTTAAATGAAGTGGCTTGGTTGTTAGTGCTGATCTTGTACAGTGGATCTCAAACTGAGGGGCACAGAGCCACTGCAGGTGGGGCTCAGAAATAAAAGAGCTGATTTTTTGCTGACTAAAACTAGCTGTGCGACCACTAAAGGTATATCCCCCCAAAACAACCAACCCAATTTCTTTGTGAATGCAGAGTTGACTTGAACCCACTGGACATGATGTGAGGCTACATGCCATGGTCAATTTGTTTTTTGTGTTTTTCTGGTATTTTGTTTTTTTATACAGCTTGGATGACTAAGAATGCAGCAGTGAAGTTGATTCCATAATATCTCTGAAATCTTTTTACCGATTTCAGCCACAGCAATTGTGCCAGTCACAACATGGTGTGACCATGAACATATATGATCCCACAATCAATTTGGTGTTCATTTCATACAGATCGGACAAATAGTCACAGAGATATGGCTAAAAAATTCTTTTTTTTCCAACAGAAAACACCACCTAGGGGCAAATTCGAATTTTCAAGATGGCTGAAAATCAGCTGTAAACCCTCTGCGTTTATTCATGAAGGCGTCTCTTGATTGCAGACTTTGACAATGGTACACTTACTTCCTTGAGAGTGTTCTGGACTTGGCTAGATGTTGTAAAATAATTTTTCTTTACCGAAGACATATTTCTACAGGTGTGCACAACTTGATTATTTGAATTAAAATCCTCCGTGTTGATGTACAGAGGCAAAAGGACAAAAACTGTGTCACTGTCCAAATACTTTGTCACTTTAAAGTTACATTACTGAATCAGAATCAGAATACTTTATT
>VUQH01008622.1:2668-13375 GCA_015106775.1 Etroplus canarensis
TCCAGCCTTCATTGGCCTCCAACAGGCGAGCATTGAACCAGTGCCTCATCAGCAGCCCAACTATTCACCATCACACTAAGCCACTGCCGTCCCCACTGGTAGGATAGTTTACTTACAGCACAGTCCTGCATCATAAGCGTTTGAAATTAACAGATGTCCTACTCTGGCAAAGTACTGACCTATATGCAGGAAGGGCCAACCTTGTTATTGACAAGTCACTGCTATATTAGCATGTTCCTCGGTTTCTCAGTCAGATCCATCCTTTGCTTACAATGTCTGGTTTTAATTAAGGCTGTCAAACGATTAAAATTATTAATCAGATTAATTACATGGCCGCTGTTGATTAATTTAGATTAATCATGATTAATAACATTCATTGTTAATTGTGTTTCATTTTGTGGGGGCAAAAAGTCTCATGACAGAGGGTGATATTTACAACTTAACGTGTTTTATTTAAACTAGGGTGTATCCGGCCTTTCACCCTATGAAAGCTGGGACAGGCTCCAGCGCCCCCTGCGACCCTGAATTGGATAAGCAGAAGATGAATGAATGAATAAAGAATATATACGATGTCCAGATTACAAAATAAGAATAAAACGTATGATTTGTTAGAGGTAAACTTGCTGAGGCCCTGACATTCTATGAGGGTGGTGTGGTGCAAGTCAGGAGTCATGGTTGCCAAACTACTTATAGGGGAACCCTGACTAATGTATGCTTCACACTGATGTGGTACTTGAAAACTCCTTCCTGCAGTGTGCAAACTACTTTGTGTCAGTCGACTGTTCCGTCTTGGGTTTTTTGTACTCAAACTTCCCATAGAGAGGACCTGTATGATCCATCTTGATTGAGTCGGTTCTGCCACCAGGTAACACTGGAGCACAAATCCATGCCACTGAGGGGAATTTTGGGGCTTTGCATGCGATAAAATTTTAAAGATTTTTATTCAAATCAATCATGAAAAGCGATTCATTTGGCTTAACACATTCATTTTGACCCATCAAGATGGCTACTGCCAAAACACTCAGCTCAAGGCTTCACTCGGGGGAATTCACTAACCAATGGGTGATGTCTCTTTGGCTACATCCATCTTTTGTATACAATCTATGAACAAAATAAATATGAAGGAAATAACTGGCAGCTCACCTTGTTTTGTTTTCTACATTTAACATTTAGTGCTGTTTTCTTTTCAGACGCACTTTTGTACCTTCAGCTGCTCCCTTGTTTTCTCCCCAAGGGGTCGTCACAGCAGATTAATCCGCGTTGGTAATTTGACAAAGGTTTTACATCGGATGCCCCTCCTTATGCAACCCTCCATAGTAAGAGGGGCTTGATGCTCCCAAATAGAAAATATGATGTTAATATAAAGAATGAACCAAACAGTTCATACTGATGTAATAATTCACATATTTTCATTACAATGTGTATTAATGCAGATTACTGTTGGCTGTCGGTCATGTTTGATGTTTCATACAAACTAACGTTCATTGCATTTCTTAAACCGGGTGTTCTCAGTGTTTTGAGGACTAAGCAACACTTTAAGAAGTCAAAAGATGAATGAGGGCCGAACAAGAAAAGTGTGCACGTTAGAAACACTTTAAGCATTTGTCTGTTAAGATTGTGGTTTGGGTTGTCATATTTATGGCTGTTGAGGTGGTTGCTTTGCTTTCTAACACCTGCTTATTTGCCAGTGTGATGAAAGTTCAGTGCTGCTACATCCTAGCATGGCATGCACTGCTGATGAATGAAAAACAATGCTGCTGTAGTGCTTTAATTTTCTTGTCATACTTGAGGGCTGCCTCCACTGGCCTACAGGCTAAACTCTGGTTTGAGACCATTTTTCTCAATGATGTCTGACACAGTTTGTATTACTCCTGAACGCTCAGTCAAGTCACAGCAATTAAGATTGTCTGAAAACTATTTAACTCAAAATGTGTTGATTCTTTCTGTACATGAAACACCAGAAAAGTGTGCCGGCAAAAGACACCAAAGTCTCATAAATAAGCAAATGTGCCATTTTTTCAATGATAAAAATTATTTTAGTGAGTATTTATGTATGACTAATTCAGCATTTGGTTTTGTTAACTGTGGATTTCCTATTTTTCACCTGTTAAGTAAATGTGATGAGAATGTCAAAAATGTGAGTTCACTGATCTTCTGGGTTACTTCTCTCAATTAAAAAAATAAATAAAAAAAAATAAAAGCCTCTCTGCAGTTTTATGTGTCTGTAAACACAAAAGGACATTGCATTTTCTATTTAAATTGTCATTTTATTGATAACACCTTAACACATTTTCTTGAAGTTAGAGAAACACGTGTAACACATAAGAGAACAGAGCAATAATCCGAAGAATCAGAGAACTAGAGGATTAATATTATTATACAGAAGAAACCCAAAGTGACAAAAAGAGACAAAAGCAAACTAGAAAGAGGCAACTGCAGAGAAATGATGGAATAAGGTTGCAAACAGAGGGAGTGGGGAAAGAGTGAAAGACACCCTACAAAGAGAAGCCAACTCAGCGTTGTCAGTGCAGCTCAGTGAGTGGCTGGAGAGAGAAGAGTGGCTCCAGCTTATTTTAGTGATGCTTCATCTGGCTAAATAACAGGAAGGCAGCAGAGCTTACACTCACCTCAAGAGGTGGACGGGTCATGTAATTCATGTGTAGGGCTGCACAGTTAATTTCTAATCACTAATTCATCTTTGATCATTCATATAGAATTATGATTTAGCAGAAGCACTGGTGCCATTTTTGTCATAACTGTGCAGCTCTGATCAATAACGAACAGAAGCTGGTTCTCCTTCTACACTGATAAACCGCTGTTGACTCTGCCTGGATCATTTGTTTGAACTGTCTCTAAAGTTACTGTGCGGCTACATTAGAAGCATCAACCTGCCATCTCTGTGCGTTTGTGCTTTGTGTAACAGCGCCCCCTGCTGGAGCTCCTCCACTCTGTGAAGTGTGCTGCCCCTCAGAGTGACATGCAGGCTCAGTGAAGCTGCATTCACTCTTGGTGCTGATGGTCAGAGAGTGCTCCTCATCTTCTCTCAGCAAAAAGGCAGCCATTCTGCACTGACAACACAGAGCCCCATAGAAAAGCATGCGAAATAATCATTATCATGATCACTGTCAAATTCCTCATAGCCATCCTCAGTGCCACAGTCATTAATATAATATTCCTTAGCATTATAATCATCTTCATTATATCATCTTGAGACAAAAATAGTTATATGTACTTAAAAAGCTGAGAAAATAGAGAAAGGTTGAGTATACCAGCATTCAGTAGAAAATAAACCCAAATAAAAACACCAAAAAACAAGTAAAAACAAGTGTTCTGTCGACTGTCATGCAAAGACAAAAAAAGGCCAGCTACTCTGCTTGTTAGTTGCAGTTGTGTAATACTGTGTACTCCCTCATTTTAAATATGTGAATCTTATTATAATGATTTTCAAGGCTAGAAACACACTAAGAAGAACAGAAGAACAACACCTTTGTACTGTACATGCTGCTTTTTCTTCTTTTTTTCAGAGGGGGGTTGGGGTCATGTTTGGTTAGCACGATCACGCACAAATGCGTGGTCAAAGGTAACCTTTGACCTTTCAGTATTAGAAAAGGCTGAACTAGACATGAAGATCATTACTGGATGAGACACGAGTACAACACAACGTCTCAGTTGTTCACCTTGAAAAGAAATAACGTTCATTTGACAAAATCTTCACCATCTTATAAAAAAGGTGATGAAGTGTTTGGTGGGATAGTTCACTCAAAATACAGTCCTGTATCACATTAGTTTTAAAGCGACGGATGTCCCACTCTGGGAAAGTGGTAATAACATATGTAAAAGAAAAAATGGACAATGTAAGACACAAACAATGTGAATCTGCAGAAAATTAGCAGAAAAAGCTTTCTGCACCATGTTGGTCATTACAGAAAAACACATGCAGAATGCAAATTGGGTGTACTATCCCTTTAAAAGCAGTCATGTTTTACATGGAGTATTGTCTCTCTAGACATCTACAGACAGTACTTGCACAAATGCATGAATTGTACAATAGGAAAACAAAAGAAAGAAAAAAGCACAGTAAAAATATCCACTACAATAAATAAATAAATATCCAAAATAAATAAAAACCTGAGGACTGTTCACCAAACCGACTGCCTGGTCTTTTTATATCTTGGTCTGACCAACAGGGGCGAGACAAATGTGAAGGCAGCCAATGGTGGATGAGCAAAGTCGAGTGGAGCTGATCGCAAGTCAAACCTCCACAAAATCAGTTTTCAGTGCTGCAAAGTCCATCCGTTCAGTCCTGCCACCTCTGGCACAAGCACTTTATGTCATAAAAAGCTGATAACACTTTACTGTAACACAAACCAAAGAGAATAACAGAGTACAAGCATGAAAAAACATGAAAAAAAGCAGATGAAAACAGAGTCCTGGGCTGAAGGCAGGGGACTGATGTGTCCTCTGAAAATAAAGCCTTCTCATTTCATCACTCACACAACGCACACCTCTAAAATATCCTCCCAGGCTTATAAAGAACACACACTGAAAGCAACCAATATACATGCGTGAAGACACACACACAAAAATATTGCACCTGTGGCAAAAGACTGTCCTGAAACGACAAACCACCAGCCAAACACACTCTTCATTCTTCATTGCTGATATGGGCTTAACTGTCCATTATCTGTATTTATGTGCTTTGTTTAGACAAGCAGCACCAGCTTTTTGCGCTATGGCTCTGGAAGTGAGAAAGGTCCACACATCCACCGGGATCCTTTCTTTAGAGCACTGACTGCTTTTGCCATTTTGCTCTGGGAAAAAAGGGACCTGCTGTTGTGAATCCAGATTTTAGAGAGTTAAAAATATCTCAAATGTTCAGAAAAGACAGCTGAGCTTCAAGTAGGTATTCAGCTGTTGCCAAGCAAACAGAAGTCACCCAACAGTGCATGCCCGTTCTGCCCTGAGCACCTTTTTAGCACCACTAGCCAGAATATAAAACAAGCTCCTGATGGGGCGAAGGTTCAACTAGCGCTCACGAGGATTTATGTGGGGTGGGGGCACGAAAGGACAGCGAGGATTTAGGAAATAGCATGTAACTGCCGCTGCGACTAAACTATTTCAGAACAAATGATCTTCATATCATGTTAATATTTGGCATACTTGATTCATTAGTATTGACAAACTTAGTCCTCGGTTATGACAAAAAAACATTATAACACAAGTTTTTATATTACTATGAGAAGAAATGACATTTAACACAAGTTAGACAATTTAAGTCCTTTCTAATCTGTTTTACAGCCTTGAAACCCATTAATAATTTAGTTTAACATTACACTGTTTCAAATTCATATCAAGTTTCCTGATGTGAATTATTGTGAATAGGTGTTTAATCCCCAGTTTGGAGAAGCAGGGAGGTGTACCAGCATTGAAGCTAAGCAATGAAACCCAACCATATATTATTTTTGGAATATTCTTTCCTTGTTAAAAAAAAAACAAAAAAAACCCCAACACTGACACCATCATGTGTTAGGGAACACTGACACCATCATGTCCATATATGTTCTCTTCAAAGAAACCAGATTTCTTTGTTAACAAGAAAGACTCTCTTAACAAGAGTTACTGTTCTACCGGTGGCTCGATCATTTAATTAGTTTGTGTTGTTGTTAGAGCTAACTCTTTTAAATACAGAAGTCAAGCCAGCAATAGATCAGTGACTCCTGAAGGTAATCAGTGATATAGTAGGTCATTCAGCTCATGATCCATCACAATTCACAGGTTACTGTAATGTGTAAAGTACAGAAAAAAGTGATGAATTTTCTTGTCATTGGTTGGCTGTATTGCACAAACTAATGGTAATTAAAATTCACTGAGAAGTCAAGGAGGCTCACAAACAGTCATATCCAGGACACTGGCCACAGTTCTTTACCAGCCCTAACCTAGCTTAAGACATTATTATTCCATAAATAAACCTAAAGATGGCATTTATGTAGAGATGGCAGAGGGGCAAACACAAACTCTTATTTTACAAACAATATAATCCAGGCCTATACTTTAAGAGTAACGATTCTTGTGAAAATGGAAAAGTGTCCATAAAATGACAAACATGACCTTAAGAACAATTTGGGTGAAAAGCCATTAGGTTTGGACTCTATGGGGAGTAGCAATTCTTGTGTCAATGGATGGATGCCTTGTCACTGGTCCTTGGCTGGATGAGCTAAAAATTGTAGTTTTTGTCAAAGTTGTCTGGTGGTTTCATGCTGGAAAGCATTGTCTGAAATGCTCAGTGTAAAGCTCTGAAAATAGTTTAAACATAGCCTTAGATTAAACTAAAATGCTTTTTTTTTCAGGTGGTCAAAATAGGTTTTGCTGCTAACTAAGTCCAGTACAGTAGGCTGCTTAGCATCCATGACGGTCCCTGCTTCTCCAAAGTATGGACATGCTGACCTCAATCTAATGTACACATACAATAAATATGGATAAATGCTTCTTATATCCCCTCTTCAAAGAAGGTTAATTATCCCTAGAAATTATGGTACGAACTAAAAAGCCAGGACTGATCATTTTAACATACACTGTTATGTACATCAAGAAAGTGTGCTCAGTAACAGCAGAACCTGCCTCAAGTTATTTCTAAACTGTCTTTGAGCAGAGGTTTAACCATGACACACTTTCTTTATATAACAACATACAGACTTATTTTGTCATAATTAGATGTGCTGTTCTGAAGTTTCTTATTAAAATAGCTTAAGTCATTCCAGCATAAAGTATCCTGGTGACAGACACATGAAAGTGAACACTGTTGCTAGAAGACAATAGCAGAAAGTTTTTCTTCTTTTATGCATGTTTACAAGACTCCTTTATGTTGTATACCTCTCTATTCAGAATGTCAAAGGATGGGGCATTCCAGTGTTATACGCGATGGGAAAGTAAACTAATGCTGCACGCTTCTTGTTCTGTTTTGATGCAGTAAGACACTGACTTTAGCCAACCTGTTCTCCTGTCTTGCAGTCAGCAACAAGGGAAGAACGACAGGTTCCTCCAACTGTACCACGTTATGACTGGACTAGCACATGCTGTGTCTGGCTTACGCAACCCCACTCATACACATGTAAGGGCTCACTCTCTTCATGGACGCCCATCAGGCACACCCCTTCCAAAAAAAGCCCAAAAAACAACAACAAAAAAGACAGAGAAATAAAACAGCAAACAAAAACATGTTAACCATGAGTTTGGGCGCACTGTTATAGCTAACATACAAGAAGCAAATTACAAAAACTGCCAATATTGTTTTCCACTTAATAGCCACAATAAAAAACAGCCACTGTAAATATGGGGGAAAAACATGCTTCCTTAAAAAGATAAAGAAAAACAAAACAAAAAAAGATTTTCTTTAACTCTAAAAACCACTGGCATCAAGAATTCTGAATTATACAAATTACATATACAATTGCAAATGTGTAATAATCATAATAATCATAATAATAGAGTAATGATAATAATAGATTTTACTTAAAACTTTACATACTGTATTTCCAGTGCAGTGTTTATGTCACACAAGTGTGGATTCACAGGAGGACATGAGGGTTGGTGTCACAGAAGAGACCACACAAAGGAATCACACCCAGTGCTGAAAAACACCCCCACCCCCATCAATCACCCAGCGTGCCGGAGGGAAGAAGAGGAAGCCGGGGGATGAAGGATGCTGTTGCTGTTTGATGGTTGTCAGAAGGTGTGGTAGGACAGGTGACAGACAGGGGGTAGTAGTAGTAGTAAAAGAAGAGATGCATGCTGGGGGCTGGGGGGGTTGAGGCTGGGCGTCCAGTGAGGGAGGGTTTGTTGTTGAAGGACAAAGAGCCCCCAAACCACCACTGGACATTTTATTTCACCCCTTCCTCATCCTCCTTCTTCACCTCCTCCTCTCTCCAGCAGAGCACTCCTGACAGACAAAACTACAGCATTCAACCCTGAGAAGAAAGAAGTCAGAACGTCAAAGACGCAGTAGCTCATCTGGCTTAAAAGCTATCACAATCACAGAGAAAGTAAGTAATATTTTCCTTGGCTGTGCTGCACGAACTAATGAAAATTAAAAATCCACCCAGAATTCAAAGAAGTTTACAGTCATATCCAGGACAAATTAATGTCATTCACCACCAAATTTAAGTGTCTGAGTTCAGGAGTATTCTGACTAAATTATCAGTCGTTATCATGGCCACAAAAGCATGAAAATATGTGAAAATATGTGAAAATATGCAAATGCATCAGCACGTCATAGCATTGACCATACTCATGTTTAGTATAACGTCGATAGGAAGGCCCTAACCAAAAGGACCACTCCCTCCATGATCATGACCAATAAGATCATGATCATCAACATCTAACAGGATATAAGTGGTATGCCACATGGGTGGCAAAACAATATTTTAAGCTATCACAGTGCTATACATACTGGTGGGTCTGCCATCTAAAAGAGGAGCACCATTGAAAATCTGCCAGCATGACAGGAATAGTGAATGTAGGAACCGTGACAGTGGGTTCCTACATTCACCGTGACCTTCCAAGTTTTTCACTCATAAAAACAGGAGGTTTTGCTGATCGTGTTGGAGAACCAGTTTATTGTTCTATGATTCTCCACCATGACCCGATGCTATGCCTACATCATGGCCATAGTTCTTGATTGGCACTAATGTTGCTTAAGACATTATTATGCCATAAATAAACCTGACAGCATTTATGTGTAGATGGCAAAGGGACACAAGCAAGCACTAATTTTAAGAACATTACAATCCAGACCCATACTCTCAGGAGAAGCAATTCTTGTGAAAATGGACAAGAGCCCATAAAAGGACAAATATGACTTTAAGAATAATTTGGGTCAAGCCCCATTAGGTGCACATTGTGGGCAAGTTTCACTAAAATCTTACTGGTACTCTAGGGGGAGTAGCGATTTTTGTGAAGTGCGAATGGACGAACAATGGATGGATGATGGACGCCTCGCTGTGGCATGACCTCATTAGTCTTTTGGCTGGATGATCTAAAAAGGAGCACCAAATAAAATAAACAAGCCTTAATGAAAACATGGCTCTTATCAAGTGGAACATTCATCAAAATTGAAGGGATGCAGGTTCATGGGGTTTGTTGGCACACGCTACTGAACTTACTTAAACTTTACTGCTTTGCTAGAATCAACCTGGAATATTTTCCACAGCTGTCCTGTTTTTCATGTATAGCACACAGCAGGAAATGGTCACATTCAGGATAAATACTGCCTTGATATAGCAGGCATGTGATAAGCTATCATTTCCATAGCAGATTTTTTTTGTTTTTAAAGGCGAACATATTAAGGGATCTTTTAATTATTCCAGATGTACATATGCAAAGATATATGTTTATATTAAATATCCTCAAAACTGTATATAATGTGTTCAGCATATGTGCAAGCAATCATTGTGAGCCAAAAAGCTCAGGCTTCAGATTGTTCTAACTGCTTGACAGGTTTTTTTTTTTTTTTTTAAACTCTTAGTTCTGCCTGATGCCAAAGAGAGGGCAGATCCCTAAAAGGATCATCTCAAGTGCACAGCTCTGGCTGCGAGCACAAAAAACCCACCTACCTAGTGTTTAAACTTTCTGTTTATGAGGGGCTGCCAATCAAAAGAAGCATGGCTTAAAAGGTAGAGGAGCTAAATTAGCTTGACTTAGAGAGTGGATGAATCTAGAGGTTGTATCATGGTCCATTATAAGATAGAGAAAAGGTTTATTTTAAGCTATGAATTGTATAAAGGTACTCTAGTAGAGTGCAAAAAAATGAACATGGAGCTGGAAATGAGCATGATAAGAACCCGTCTGCTGTGAGGTTACTCACTACTGCATTTCATACCTCACTGGAGTGGCGCAGCTGGTGCGCCTGAGCAGTGGAAGTGGATGTTCTGCCACTTGCTGTCTCTGCGATGCCAGACACGAGTCTCCTCTGACTGGCTGGACCGCGGCCGACCCTGGCTATCAACAAACTGAGTCAGACGGATGTAGGCGATGCAGGCTGCATCCTCGCCGATCAGGTGCACGTGGGGATTCAGGATGGTGGTGTGGATTGGCTTGCTGTTCTTAGCCAAGACTGAAAGGATGGTGAGGACAACACTGTCATCAAACATAATGACACAATAACAATTATGCCAGGAATCATAGTAACTCCATTATTAGCTTTATTACTAATAGTACACTATTTATTTCACAATGAAAATGAATTCATTCACAAACAAAGAAAAGGGAAAAGCAGGTAAATGTTCTAAAGCAAACAATGTCTTACCAATATACAGATTAATGCTGACGTCATTGTGAAGACAATACTAGCTGGGAAGCCGTGTTTATAAATGAGACTAATCATACGAATGTGAATTTATGAGCTGCTGTGTGATGTCTTTGGACATTGCTGTCTAGCCTAACTTTTTCAGAATAAAGTTTTAGTTTGATCTCTCCTCTTTCATTCTTTATTTTGAGCTTCCTGCAAAAGCAGTTGCTGTTGTGATGCATTTCTAACACCTAAAATTAGCATTAGAGACAAATGGAAAGCTGAATGAGAGAAAACAGACCATATTTCTCTTTGTAAACCTCACTTTGTGGATTAGATTAATATGCTTCACCTTAAAAGTAATAAAAAACCAAGATCAGGAAATGTATCTATTAATCTTACGGTTCTCAAAGTAGAATCTGTGG
>VUQH01008622.1:13395-55024 GCA_015106775.1 Etroplus canarensis
AGAATCTGTGGAAATCCATTCCCTCTACCAGGTTGCCCAGGGCTTCCGGCTCAAATGAAGTTAGTCCAGGGTCGCAGATCTTACTGAAGAGGACAAATGAACACATGTTAAAGTTGCCAAACATTAACTTTAAACCATGCATCTAAATAAAAATGTAGACTCACGCGTATGCCTCAAAGTCTCCATTGTTGATGGCTTCTATCAGCTGTTCAGTTATCTTGATAATTTCTTGTTTGCGCGCTGCAGGGAGCAAAACAAAAATTAATCAGAGGTAACCACAAGAGCCGGATAGACAGAAAGCAGTTAGGTTTAAAACCATTTACTTTCAATTAGTTTAAAAAACCTTTTAGCTCATTCACACAACACAGATGCTCAGGGAAACCGTTATCGCCCCAGCTAAGCTAGAAAAACTGAGAACGTAAAGCCACTTTTGAGTTTGGGAAACTCATACAAGAGACCTTGTGATGATGTGATCCTGGACAAGTGTCAGACACACTGTAAAATCAGCACACACAAGGCATCTCCCTATATCACTACAAGCAATGTCATTTCTGTATTTAAGGACATTACAACAAATCAAAAGATGCACAAATCCCTCTGCTGTTAGCATTGCTCTCTGTGGCAGAGTCTACAGGTTAATAAGGCTCAGCAGCAAAATGCATCATGTTTAACACAAAGTACTTCACTCTGTGCACTCCTGTTAACCCAAAGCAAAACACCATCATATACTAAAACAGGTGTGGTCTGAAATCCTAACGTCATTTGATTAGGCCTCCTGATTGGCTCCCATGCTCATTCAGTACTCACTCTGGGAGGAAGACAAGGGAGGGCTGGAGGGGGAGTGAGGGGGAGGTGGGGAAGTGGTGTGTGCAGGTGCAGGGGTGGGCCTGGCGCTAGGTACCGGCGCCGGTGTAGGGTCGACTTCAGGTGCAGGGGCCGCGGGCACCCTGCGAACACTGCTTACCAGGTCTGTGAGCCGAGACACTGAGTACAGTCCAGGCAAGATGGATAGATAGATGGATGGGTGGATGATGGAGGAATGCACAATAACAGATTAGAAACAAAAAGAGAATAAGGGAATGAATAAATGAGGAAATCCCTTCAAGAGTTTGTATATTTAAGGTCATTATGACTATAAACTGAACTTAATTTATCACTAATCCATAAACTCTAATTTATCATAAACCTTTTATTTAAATGCATACATTAAAGGGTACGATAAGGTTGTTATCAAATCTGCTAATATCATTAAATAAATATTTAACTTTAAAGTATATTTGATAAAAGCAGAATTTAAAAAGAAAAAGATTGCTTATTTTATGTTTAACTCTGTAACACTGAACAAGGAACATTACCAGGCTACAATGATGAAAGGTGTAAACAGGATCAATTTATTGATTAGGCAATAATTAATGCCCTTTTTGGCCTAAAACTAATTATACTTTATCTATTTAGACTCTTTAGAAATGTTCAAATCTCAAGTTCAATTTTACTACAGCTCTTTGGCAAAATTTCGCCACCTATAAAAGTTATTTTTAAAAAAAAATCCTTGAAGGAATTTTGAAAGATGTGGAAATAATCAGAAAACAGCATTTAAAAAAGGGACCAGCGAGCTATTTTCTTCCTTATCTTTCCCAATACGAACATGAAAAATTAGCAGCAGTACATCTTTTTATGCATCATCTTGACAGGGGAAGGGAGCAAAAGAAAAACATCAATTTATATACACTCACCGGCCACTTTATTAGCTAGAAAGGTTAACTGCTTGTTAATGCAAAAGAATCAGAATTGGAAGAAAGGTGATTTAAGTGACTTTGAACATGACGTGGTTGTTGGTGCCGGATGGGATGGTCTGAGTATAACAGAAACTGCTGATCTCCTTGGATTTTCCCCACACAACCATCTCTATGGTTGGAAGAGAATTATCTATTATCCTTGTTGATACCAAAGGTCAGGGGAGAATGGCCAGACTGCTCTGAGATGATAAGAAGGCAACAGTAACTCAAATAACCACTCACTGCAACCAAGGTATGCAGAAGAACATCTCTGAACAGAAAACACGTCGAACCTTTAAGCAGATGAGCTACATTAGCACAAGAACACACCAGGTGCCACTCTTGTCAGCTAAGAACAGGAAACTAAGGCTACAATTCACACGGGCTCACCAAATTGGACAATAGAAAGTTGGAAAAATGTTACTTCCTCTGGTGAGTCTCAATTTCTGCTGCAGCATTCAGATGGTAGGATCAGAATTTGATGTAAACAGTATGAAAGCATTGGCCTATCTTGTCTTGTATCATCAACTCAGGTTATTGTTGTTTTTGTTATAGAGAACCTTTTGGATGTGGTGGAACAAGAGACTGGCATCGTGGATGTGCAGCTGACAAAAACCGTGAGATGCTATCATATCAACCCAATACTAGCAAGGTGTATCGAATAAAATGGCTGGTGAGTCTATATTTCTCATCTACTGCTCTCTGCCTGTTTTAGCTTTTTTTACTACTTACTCTGCATGGGGACAACAGGGGTGTGTTGAGAGGAGGGGGTGGAGAGAGCAGCGGGAGGTGGAGTGCAGGATCTCCCTTCTCCGTCGGATACGGGCCCTGAGCCCCTACGCACTGAGCCCAACAGATCAGCAAACTTTGCAGCAGCTGAATTTAGGAAGGCAGGGACATGAGGAATGACACTTAAATGGAATGAAATGAATGAAACTTTATCTGGGAGAGCACTAAGCCAAGCAGTCCTCTCAGATTAATGTGAGAAACTGAGATTTACCTAGCACGGGCACCAGTGACACCACATTTATCGTATCGTGGTACTGGACGAAAATTTGAGCACTCCAAAACAAAGCTGACCTCAAACAATGACAATGAAGCAAACACAGGAGACAGGGAGCTTTGTTCATGCTAAGAAATGTCAGAAAAGTAATACACAGACTGGCATGGAGTAGAACTGTGTTGTTATTCCATGAATATACATAAGAGGGAGACAAAGAGTTATTCTAATCACACATGGTGTGGGTGGTACAACGTAAGGGATGGTAGCGGGGCAGAAATGTTACTAATACTAGTTTCTTTACTATTTCAGCGGTTAGTGACTTTTTCAGACTGCCTGATGTAAGAATGGTGCTAAGACTGTATAAATCAAGGTGCTGCAGGGATTTAGTGGCGCTACATGGAAGCAGATGCACGCTTTTAACACATGTGAGTGCTGGATGTGAACCACACAGAGAGGGGTTTAGTCAAAGTGAACTTCTAGTGGAGCATTTGAATGTGTTACAGGCTGCATTTGGCGGGCCATGCTGACTTACAGTGCACAGCAGCTGAGGAGCCCTGAGAGCTATCAGGTTGGGAGTTTGTGCTGGACTGCGCCTTAAGCGAGCTGTTGTCTAAGCTCTTCCCTAACATGTACACACACAAACACAAACACACACACACACGCACGCACACACAGTCAGACATTTACACCAAGAGAGTTGACAACCAAACACATTTTTCTCAAAAAGACAAAGAAATGTCCCACTGAAGAATGATTGAAAGGGCATGTAAGATGACATGAAGGGGGAAGATAAATATACAATGAAGAGCCCAATTGGTCTTTACTCTGTAAGAGAAATTACTGCTACTCTTTGACAACAGCTGTCTGCCAATAGATAGAACAAGAGGAATTTTAAAAAAAAGGCTTCTTTCTCGTTATCTCAGTTAATGACTCCATTTTGGCAGGATTTACAACTGTGACTGCTGCTGCATGGGAGGTTTTACTGAGACTTTAATGGGAGTCATGCCAGTAAGCAGAGGATGGATGATGACAATAATGAAGGCCATGATGATAATGAGAGAGAGTTGGATGTTACTCATTATCGCTCGTCTGTTTAATCAGCTGGTACATGAACAACTCATTGACAAACAGAGGGAAAGAAAAGGCCCATGTAGGAAAACAAGGAGTTTCCTGTTAGTGGAGGTATGACTGTACAAGCTTAAACACAATGAAATGAAATTCATAGACTAAGTCTTAAACAATACACTTCATTTGTGTCAATAAATGTATGTTTTTCTATTCCCAGCTAATAAAGAAACTGTGCTAACTACAGAAATTAAAATAATCAGCAGGAAAGCCAAGGGAATTTTTTTAGAGCGCAGCCCACATTGATTGACATTTGATATCTCGGAAGTACGGTGCAGACTCATCCCTGTGATTCAACAGATATCACTAAAAGAAAAATAATAGGATTAATAATTTAACACCAAGTAATCCTTTAAATTCTGACAGTCAAAATATTACGTTTATTACTGACTCAAAACAACAAGCTGCCCTCAGAAAACTGCGTGTAAGATTTTCTCTTCCACGTAGGTATTGAGGGTAACAGCACAGATATGTACTCAGATGCTCTGAAAGCCAGCACAGGTGTTGGGTTACAAACCAGCTGTCCAGCACTGACCTGACAAGAAGATCCTATAAAGGCAAACAAGACAAAAACTATTCCAACCAAACACGAATCCCCTTCCTCCCACACTCACCTGGTGTTTGTAGTTTTCTCTGAGCAATCAGAGTGTTTGTGCCTTAAGAGTCCTAAAACTGGTGTTATCCAAGGGTGGCGCTAGCAGAGCAGTATGCCTTTAACACCTCTCTGGGCACTCCGTCTCTGTTTCCTGCCACCAGTGCTAAGTTTAGATACCTCTCCCTTTAGCTTGGACACCCAGCCAAAGGTGCCCTGGCCCTCCTGCCAGAGGGGTGGGGTGGTTGGGCTCCAATTTAGAGTAGGGGGGTGATACAGGAAAAGTTTAGTAGAATGCCTTCAAGAAGTTTGCTTTTAACGCATAAATGAGCAACACAATGGATTATCAGGCACTGACATGAAATGACATTGTTGTGCTGAGGCACAGTGCACCAACACATCCTTCAACAAACACATCAGTTTGTTGAAGGATTTCAGATAACTACTTAACAGTTCACACATTCATCCCTGGTTCATTTCCAAGTGGGGACACAAGCCCCTGCCACCATGGAGGGTTGTGTCAGGAGTGGCATTTGGTACAAAACCTCCACCAAATTCCAAAAGCAGATTATTCCTGGGGAAAATGCAAGGCAGCAGCTGAAGGTGCAATTGCTATATTATCAATGACACTGACAATACAGCAATGAAGAGCAACTTGCCTGGAACTGCACTAAAAGTTGCACTATACTTCCAAAATAACAAATAACTGATATATTTTTGACAAAAAGTTACATGCAGACACTAAACCTGCATACTTTCTAAAGCCAGCAGGGGATGACTCCTCTGTTTACAAAAATAAGTCTGTGTAAAAGTCTGTGAAAATTACCAGTCAAGACATTCCGACTGATGTTATGGTCTCAATCACTAGTTTCATGATCCTTTAATACAACACCTTCATTTCGTAAAGCATGGTCCAACTCAGAGCAAATAAAGAGAAAATTCTGCAGCATATGCTTTAAGGTGAAGCTACCTTGTGACAAGTAAATACTGCATGAACATGCAGTGCTACTCAGTTTAGATCCAGCCCCTGCTTATTAAGTCCAGTCTTAAAAAGCAAAGAGTCAAAGACAGACAAAATTCTAAACTTGAGGTTTCAGATTATATATCAATAGGTGATTATGAATATATTAAATAATGCGCTGAAATTTAGGAGTAATTTAGTTTTAGAAGACATTTGTCTTGGGCATGCAAGTGAACAAATGCAGCACGATGGAGAACCACACATGTACAATCAAACAAAAGTTAGTCCAAAACCACACACACCATATGGGAAAAAGTATTAGGCCATACCTCTTAATTACTGACTGCAGTTGTTTCATTCAATCCCATTGCCACAGGTGTATAAAATCAAGAACCTAGCCATCCAGTCTGCCTTTACACACATTTGTGGAAAAAAATGGGTCGTTCTACAGAGCTCACTGAATTCAAACGTGGTACAGTGATAGGATGTCACTGTTGCAACAAGTCAGTTCATGAAATTTCTTCCCTCCTATTCCACAATAAACTATAAGTGGTGTCACCGAAACCTGGAAGTGTTTTAGGAACCACAGTAACTCAGTCATGATGTGGTAGACCATGTGAAGTTGCAGAGCGGGATGGCGGGAGTGCTGAGGTGCATAGTGCCCAAAAGTCACCAGTGTTCTACTGACTCAGTAACCGTAGCAATCCAAACCATCTCTGTCATTAACATCTGCACAGAAACGGCACTGCAAGCTTCATGGCATGGGTTTCCATGGCTTAGCTGCTGAATGCAAGCCTTACATCAGCAAACACAATTCCAAGTGACAGATAGAGTGGTGTAAAGCATGCCTACACTGGACTCTGGAGCACTGGAAACATGTTCTGAGGAGTGATGAATCACACTTCTCTATCTAGCAGTCTGACAGAAAAGTCCAGGTATGGTGAATGCCAGGACAATGTTACCTGCCTGACTATACTGTGCCAACTGTTTGGATGGGAAGGGATAATGTTATGGGGTTGTTTTTCCGGGGTCGGCCTGGGTCCTAGTTCCAGGGAAGGGAATCTTAATATCTTAATGCTTTAGACATTTTGGACAATTTTATCCTCCCAACTTTGTGGAAACAGTTTGTGAAAGACCATTTTCTGTTCCAGCATGACTGAACAAGTGCAAAAAGCAAAGTTCATAAAGGCATGGTTGGATGAGTTTGGTGTGGAAGAACCTGAGTGGCCCGCACAGAGCCCTGACCTCAACTCCATCGAACACCTTTGTGATGAACTACAACAGAGACTGTGAGTCATTTCCTCTCAGTTAACAACTCCATTTTAATGCCAATGGATTTAGAAGCTCCTGCAGGTGTAATGAGTGGGTGGTCCAATACTTTTTGCCCATATAGTGTATCCTCACATCACTGATGAATCCCCTTCACACTACTTTTGAACTGAGCTCCTGGATCCAGCTCAGTTTGTAATATTTTCTTGAAAACGTCAATATTTCCCAATTTTCCTTATTTGAATTTGAAATGTTTGGTGAGGATATGATGCATATGAGCCAAAAAATTCCAGGATTAACTCCAAAAGTTAATCACTTTAATTTGGGCCAAGCCCCAAATTTTTCTGCAAATCTGTCCATAACTTTTTTGAACAAGTTTTCCGCTAACAGACAACCAACAAACAGCACCAATCACATCAGCTCCTTGGCAGAGGTAATAAGCTAGTATAATAAAAGCAACTGGGGGACTATTTCCAACACTGGCTAATTTTTTCTGGTGGTTGCTAGGGAATTTGTGACATAGCAGCAAAACCTCTATAGGGCGAGGGAGGAGGAGGAGGAGATAGAAGCGCACATCCTGTTCTGTATGCTTGGCACCAAAATGAGACATTCATGACCCGATTTAGATGCATTGTACTCAGCTGAGATGTGGAGAACAGGGGTGTTTGAGTGCACTAGAATAGATGCAAAGGCTGAAACCACACTTTCGAAGTGACACAGAACAAAAACACAAATTCAGTCACACAGAGTGGACACAAACGGCTAGACACAAAAACACTTTGTGAAGTTATTTGCTGTTATGTATGGCATGACCTGCATTTTTTTTCCACAACTGTAGCAAGAAATCAGACACGCGCACACATACAAGACAACTACACAGCTCCACAGGCTGACACCCCACACAGGCATGTTGGTATTTCAGGGGTGTGTGTTCCTCAGTATTAAGATTTCAGCCAAACACTTTTGAGACAGCCAAACCACAACAGCATTACAAGCCCTCTTACATTATACAGGCTCTATCTCACCTCTCAGATACACACACACACAATCATACTCAAACATTTCTTCATTAGCCAGCTTCGTGAAGAGTCAGTAAGAGGTTAGATATGAGCCAGCTGACTGAATTAGAGTCGCATTTACATCATGTATACTACACATGACATGGATGCATGATTCTTTTATGAACAATGATGCCTTTATTACATTTAGCACGTGCTGCTGGGCTTTTTGCAAAGCAACTGAATTTAAAATAAATCAAGTCATTAAGCCGTTCATTCCAGTCGAAGCCAGTATGAAGACAAAGCCAGTTGCAAGAGGGTTTGTCAGCAGTTGGCATCCAAAAACATTTCTGCCCTGAGGCCTGTGATAATGCAGTCTAATAAACAAGAGAAGCTCATGCAAAGCAGAGCACACAAGTATTAAGAGGCTCCCTGGATTGTCAGTACAATTGACTGTAATTTTTAAGCTTGTAAAAAATATAGCAATTTCATAAAGTGGGACTCATTCAGGTACAACAATTACATCAGTAACAAAGAGCAGCTTTCACTGCAAAGAGAATCCATTTCCCTATGTGCAACTGAAGAGAAATAACAGGGCTTGTCAAAATCTACCATTACAAAGCTGAGAACTTCACTGAAAGGCAATCAGCCACATCTCCAATAATATTCCATTAGAGTGTGCCATCAGACAAGTGTCATACACTTGTAACAAACAGTTTTTTAGTGCTTCTATTGTTCCAAAAAATAATTACTTCTCAGCCTCATGTGAAATTTATGATCAGAAGAGGCACATAAAGTTCTGCTGTTGCACAAGTTGTTCACTGACTGGCTGCAGTAACAAACAATAGCAAGGAAATGTCAAGTGATGATCCCAGGGGGTCAACATCCCAGGAGTACTCTGGCCTTTCCTTCGGAGTGAACAGTTTGTCCTTTTATTTGCTGTCCTACCTTTCACATCTTCATCCTCCACAGTGGTGTTGCTGCTGTCTGATGATTCCTGGAGATCACAGACAGACGGTCAGTTACAGTTCAGGCATCTATTTGTACTGAATGCACATAAAGAGGCACATCACAACAAGGGCAATGAGACTTGATTTACATAGACATAAGACTGGCCAGCAGGGGGCACCCTATGTTTCCATGTCATGCCTTTACAAAACCTAAACGGCATCAATCAGGACCAGTTAATATGGATTCAATTCATAGGCAGATGCGACAACACAAAGTTCCAGTTTTTTTAATGCTGCAAATATGTTTGCCCTAATCAACTAGCCTTTGCAACTGATAAGTTAAAAACCATACCATCACACCAAACATAACAATTAAAAATGTGACTTTTTTTATCCCTGGCCTTTACCTCTCATCTTATTCAAGGCAAAGCTTCTGTAGCTTCATCCTCAGCATATGACATCATTTGGACAAATGATGTCCTTCCTTCAGCAGGCATTCTTATCTCATACTGAAACTGAGAGAAACTTAATGGAAAGTGCTCCATCTATCCATTTCAATGATGGAAGCAGGCAGAATGGATTCTCACAGGGCAATATGTTGTCATCTTAAGCAGGGACTGATATCGCTCAAATCTAATCATCTACCCTTCTGTCTGCCTGGCTGGCTGTCTCTCTTTGGCTTTTGCCAGAGGAGGCGTTTCTCATTTCCAATTAGAAGATTAAATGGACCTAAATTCCCCTGCATGTAGAGGAGAGTTGAGAGATTCTGTGACCTCATTAGAAGGACGTATGTGTGCTGACAGCCTCACGAGCACAAAGAACAAAACTGGTTTCATATATAGCCTTTAAAAGAGCAGCTGGTGACTTGACTGGAGAGGAAGAAAGAGTGAAAAGAAAAACTGTGTGTGTATAGGAGTGTGAAAGAAAGAAGTGTGGCAAGCACTGTCAAATACTCAAAATATAATTAAAAGTGTGTTTACGCCTACAGCTTGTTTTTTTTGGTCTGAATCATTCAGATGTTTACTATGAATAAATACATTTTGCATCTTATTTGTTTTGTTTCATCGTGCTGCATTGCAAAATATTACCTGTGTAAATATGGTAAATTTACTCTCTTGGTTGTTTATACTACATTGATTTTCCTGCCTATTTATTAAAGCCTCACACTGATTTGATCTTGACACTTGCTTTATTATTGGCTCACAAAGTTCAGAATGTATCATGCTTAACATGCCAGATGGACAGAGCTGAGTGAGTAAGTGCTAAAGAGGTCAAGTGTGCTTCTTTAAACTACCCGGGTGTGAAAACATAAACTGCACTGAAGCAGTATTCTTTCAAATACTTTCAGTGTCTTTCTGTATAGCCTCTAATTGGACTCAGAGCGAGAATTCAAAACCACGCACTTCACACAGAGGACTGACCCCAAATCGAAAGGTCAGCCTGCTTTATTGCAAAACCTGAATGTCTTTCAAATAACTTACTTTATAAATTACTTTTTCACTGTGTGTTTCACAACTCAGAAAAAAACAAGTCAGTCATGCTTATGAGGAAGGGTTCTTACTGCAAAGTCATGCAAGTTCATGCACAAACTATAATAATTAAGCCAACTTTTAAAAGGTGAGGGTAGAAATATACCACAAATAACAACAATAATCATTATAATGCAAATAAAAATATCTGTATATATGTGTGTAATAAGTAGTGGTTATATATACTGAAACTTGAATGCATATAATGAAATCAGCGTTGAGTAATTCTGAAGCTCAGGCTTAGACTATACCTAACACGGCTTCACACTTTTTTCCCAGCTCACGAATCTTCATGATGCTACAAAAAGTGGGCAACTGAGATATGATCATTTGTGAGGACAGCAGCCTCACTTACCTGCAGTTTAAACCTTTTGTTTGTTAAGGGCAGCCAATCAGAGGACAGTTGCTTCAAAGGAAAAGGAGCTAAAATGACTTGTTTCAGACACTGGATGGATGGACGGGCTGCACCAAAGCCCAGTAGAAGATAAATAAGCATTATTCTGAATTGCGAATCATTCAAAGCTACTCTAGTAGAGTCTAAGAATAAAAATATGAAGCTAGAAATGAGCATGATTGGTCAACTTCAAACATAACTCACTAGTGTTACTGCTCATTATGTTGTACAATGGTTTATTTGGACAAAAAAGATGTAGAACAACAGAAAATGTGCAGAAGGATTAAACTATCAGTTGATATATTTTTAAGGAAAAGCTCTCAAAGTTTGTTAGAGAGTTTTTACAAGGACCCGAATCATGAGGCAGGATTTGGGCTCATTCAGTCACGCAACCTGAGTTTTCAGTACTGCAGAGGTGGATCAAAAGGTATTAAATTGCTGTCTGCTGAACAATCAGTTCTTGGGAAAATGGCATTGCCAATCCTGGAAGATTGTGCAGACCTCGATGTGCAGACAGCAAGAGGATCTAAAGTTTTTTAATCTTGTCTAGTCTTTGAGCATCAGTAGCAAGTGGAGATTTATAGAAGCAAATTATTTCTGTATTTTTTCTTTGTTGGCTGCAAACAATTTTAGAGTTTCATTGTTCTATAAATATTAATATATGACCCTAAAGAGTGTGCCTATTTGTACTTGTGGACTTTATATAAAGAAACTGCATAAGCCTATGTTTGAATTCTTTTTTTTTTTATATCTATTCTTAACTTGCTCTCAGACCGTTAAACACTGCCAGGGCCGCAGCAAAAAGAATAAAACAGACATCTAAACATTAATTTAATGGAATGACAATTACAATTCATCAGATTCTCCCACGTCTTGATGACAGTGCTGTGATACTGAGCAGTCTGTTAACTTACACAATCACTATTTTTGCTGGTGTTATTTCCTGTCTTCAAATATGCTTAACTTATTTATATACAGTAGTAGATCTTATCCAGTCTTATAGACCAAAGTAAATTTACTACTACTGCTCTCACACACAGTCACTATGATGCGTTGTCTGCAGCGACTGTCATCATTTCATCCTCATTCGTAATATCAGCCGCTCTGCTGCTAGCAGAACCATCCATGTTTACGACTGGTCAGATGCCGTCAATGCCACGGCTTTCATGTAAATGCACTTACAGCTAGTTTGAGAAACCTAGGGTTGATATAGACTTAATAAATACTTTCATGATACCTCTTGGTCTGCTTGCCAACTTTTCATGAGATACTGGGCAACACAAATAAAATCTAATTGAATAGCTCGTCTTTATTAAAAGGTTAGTTTCCTTAATTCTAATATGTGTATAAATGTCGAGGTCCCCACTGATGGCAGACTAACACAAGTTTCCTTGATAGAGTAAGCAACCCAACTCCTGTTCCCCTCATAACAGACATTTATCTGAGGAGGTTAATATCTAGTTTTACACACAGACAGACACACAGTGCCATATTGCACTCACACAGATGCAGCATAAAAAGAAGTACCAAAGGGCAGGAGGAGATAAGGAAGAGGAAGAGAATGAAAAAAAGGATAAAGAGCGGGTCAGGACTGGGAAATGATGTATACCTTCGTCCCGTCGACTGGATTATGGATGACAGTTGTCTGAGGTTCCTGGAGGAAGAGGAGGGGGATGAGGAAAGGAGATGAAGGTAGATGAAATTAAAGAGAGAAAGCAAAGAAAAGGTGGAGAAAGGGAAAAGGAGAGAGAAAGGGAGGGAAGGAAGGAAGGAAAGAAAGAGAGAGAGCAGAATTTGACATAAACGTAAATATAAATGAACCAAGTGCACCAGAAAGAGTGACACGAATGTTGTATGAAGAGAAAGCACTTGTTAAAAATGGCAAAGAAGAGAGGGGAAGAATCCTCCATAGCGACAGAGTGGGTGGATGAGCTGAAAACTGTAATTTGGAGTCAGTTCTGTTGCCTGTACACACACACACACTCTCGAGTCTACAATGAGTAAACTTCACACACGCAGTCTTTTTTTTTTTTTTTTTACATCAATTCAGAGGACATAGAATTGTCTTTATTTCCTAGAGAATAAATCCAAACCTCAGCATAATTATGAATAGTAATAATTTAGCCAAACCCTGAACTACATCTGATCCAATGATTTATGCATGGGGACTAATCCAAACTAAACCCATATTTGTTTTCTTAATCCAAAAATAGAGGCAAGTCTATATAAAGTAAACAACTTTATGTCCCCACAACATGAGTAATACAAGTATGTGCATGTGCGCGCATACACACACACACACACACACACACACACACACACACAGTTCACTGCCTAAAGCAAGAGACAGCATAGTGTTGCACTCAAAACTGACATCTTTTCTGAACCTTAACTTATCTAGGATTTTGTTTTACATGGATGCTCTTTAATTCTGGTCCATCCTGTTGTGCATGCATAACCTTAAACTGCCTCCCATGCCAGAAATGATGGAAAGATACACCAAAACATGAGTATTGTAAAACAAAAGGGGCAAAAGCATGAAGAGGAAAACCAGCCAGCTCATACAGTATACATGAAATATGATGTGGCACAGAAAAAGTAGCCCCAACATCTTGCAAAACACTGGCACACCCAGCAGAAAGACTCATGTCCCACAAGATGAAAACGGGTCATTCTGTTCTTTCACACTTGTCTCAACAGAAAAGGCGATCACTGGCGGGCAGAAACTGGCATCATTTCAGATCTCTTTCCAAAGGAAATTTAATCAGAAATGGCTATTGTCGTTCAGGACTCTGTGCAGAGAATTGACTAATTCACTCCACAGGATTAGGCATTTAACTTTTTGTTCTGTTCATTCTTCGCTACCGACATTCATTACATTTTCAGCCTGCTGAAACTAAGCTGTCATTTAGACTTCAAGTACAGCAAGGCAGTGGTTCCCAACTTTTTCATAGACTGATGGACTCCAGAACTCCTTCAACACCACCTCTCATGTTCAAAGGTGTGTAAACTGGATCCGGACAACTTTCAGCTTGCCAATTCCCTTTTAGCTGAACATTTACTAGTGATGCCTAGTATAGTGTTTTAATTATTTATGCATCAGAATTGGATTTATTTAAAAATGTTCACTCTCTTTTAAAAGATTTCCTAACAATCCCCACTGCTACCCATGTTGGCTCACCAACCCTTTCACTAGGTTTTATTTAGAATTTCATACTTTCAGCTAAGAGTTTCAAACTGCAAGCATACTCCTAGCTAATAAATTGAACTGTTTCTAGCATGCTATTTCAGTTGTTTAACTATCTTTAGCGATATGTTTATACATATTTTAGCCAAAACCTTTTTATTTTAACTGCTTGCCATACCATTTACATGTAGATTTTTTATTTCTTAGGTTGCGATTTTAATTTTTATCCAGTATATTTAACAATATCATTTAATTCACAGATTTAACTACAACACTTCTTCTCTCACTATGACCATTGTTTATCTGTTTTAATCATTAGCGTATTTACAGTTCTCTCCAAAAATATTAGAATGGCAAAGCCAGTTAATTAGCATTTGCTGTGCACTGGAGACATTTGTGCATGTAAGATGAATATGAGAAAAGAGGTTATCCCTTTCCATGCTTTGACCACAGTATCTTTATTTGTTGTGTGTCTTGCGGGGTTTCTTCCTTCAGTCTTCTCTTCAGTAGGTGAGATTCACATCCAGTAGGGATAAAATCTGGTGACTGACTTGACCAGTCCAAAACCTTCAATTTTTTCCCCTGATGAAGTCCATTTTCTGGTGGTAGTGTGTTATGAATTCTTGGCTTACTGGATAACTGGATGCATTTCTCTGTAAACTGACAGACATGTTTCTGTAGAATTCTGTGTTCAATTTGCTACTGGATAACAAGAAACACCTGTCACTCATCCTGTTCCAATACATTTGCTCACTTAAAAAACTGTGTGGCTTGACAAAGGTCATGTTCTATGTTGTTTAATACATCTAGATGTTGATCTAGATCTTGCACAGAAATTATTTCAGTGCACAGCAAATACAAATTAATTGGCCTTTCTGTTCCAGTATTTTGGAAGGGAACTGTATGTGGAGGATTTGTTTCAGCCGTTTATCACTTACTTTTAGTTAACTAACTTTTCTGCTAAAAGCTGTTTGGTTCTTAAATTGCACTGTAATTCATGTTGGGTTTTTCAGGTTAGTTAAGGTAATCTGTTCATATACCACCTGGCTACTACAGAAGAACCTCCTGTGATACTTGTACCACAGCTGGGAAATCCCCACCTAAGGCATAAAAAGGTGCATTTTCTTTGCTGTTTTCTGTTATGACATTTTTACTACATTAAGAGACTCTTTTCAAACACTAATACTTGACCTTTGTGTCTTAAAGCCACCGCCTGCTGATGAGTCAGAGTCGCAACAGATATATTTTTCCTCCCTCTACTAGGAACTGTCACTTGATGTAGAATATCCTTTGCAGCGCTCCTCTCCCCCCAGGAAGTGACACCTCTATGATGACCAATCATCAGCTGTCTCCCTGGTGATGATGGTGGTGTTGTCAAGGCAACTGTCTCCTAGGGCAACAGGCACCGGTGGCAACGTGGAACAAGATGATGAGTGAGAACAAAGTACCTGGGGTTTGCAGATTAGGAGGGGGCGAGTGCTGATGGCATCATCAGACAGGGGAAGGGTTTGATGGTTACCCATCAGCGCTGACCTAACAGTAACACTGCTGCTCTTCCAGGGATGCTTTTGTAATGCAACTGAATTCAAGGATTTCACTGTGATGGTGTTCACTTAAATAAAGCACTAATGTGTTTATATATACAGTACTGTGCAAAAGCCTTGAGGCACCCCTCATTTCTTTATCAAACATGGTGCAATGATTTACTGTAGCATGTCCAAACAAATGGAAATACAGTACATAAGGCACAGAGTTTGTACAATTCTAACAAGCTCAATATTTGGTATGAACACCTTTATTCTTCAACACAGCTTGAACTCTCTTAGGCAAGCATTCTTGTCATTTTGTTAAGTAATCCTCAAAGAATAGGTCTTCAGGTTTCTTAAAGGACATTCTAAAGCACTTCTTCAGATGTTGGCTGTCTTTTGTTTTGTTCTCTGTCAAGATGATACCAAACTGCTTCAATAATGTTGAGGTCTGGGTTCTAAGGAGGCCAATCCATGACTGACAGTGTTCCATCCTTTTACTGCTTTGGCAGCATGATTGGGATAATTGTTATGCTGAAAAATGGAGCTCCAGATGATATTGCATGGTGGATTAAAATCTGACAGCAGATGGCTGTAGATGATCACTGTTGTACCTCTCTACTGACCTCCTCCGTGCATACTGACAATGATTTGAACCAAAAATTTTAAATGTGGATTCACTGCTCCATAAGACCTGTTGCCACTGATTTTCAGTCCAGTTCTTGTGTAATTTGGCATTACTCAGCCTTTTCTCCTTGTATCCCTTCCTTGAGAATGGCTTCTTGACAGCCACCCTTCCACTGAGACCATGAGGTTTCAGTGAACAGCAGATGGATCAAGTGAAGCAGCAGATGCATCTCTACAATCCTGTCGGGTCTTTTCATATTTCTTAAGGACAAGACTTTCAAATACTGTTCATATGCTGTAAATGTTTTTTTAGGCTTGACACTTTTTCTTTTGTCCCCCACTTGTTCCGTTTCCTCCATTTTTTTAAGGAAACACTGAAAATAATGCCAAGATACACTACGTCAGCTAATAGCTATTTGGAAATCAACTTTGTTCAGAAATATTAATCTATGCCTGTCACACTGTGCAAAAAAAGTGATATAAATTTAAATTGGTTCTTTGCCAAGTTGTCTGTTATGTATAAACACAACACTGGTTAATCCCTTGTGTTATGTGTCTTTTTATGTTTGAATGATTCATGGGTCAGTGTTAAGTGGATTAACAAACCAAAAAGCATTCCTCTGAAAACAGTGAGTTACAAAAATTCTTGCAAAAAGTACTAGAAAGTCTGGTTCCTTGGAAGTGACATATAAAGAAATGAGGGGTGGCTCAAGACTTTTGCACAGAAATGTATTCATCTAATTTGCCACCAGCTGCCAAACTACTTTCAAATGGAAACATACATTCAAAAATAGTAAGTAGTATGCTAAAATGGCTGCACGTGATGCTAAATGGTAATGACTCACCTACATCCTTTGTTTTGTTATATATCTATGTTTGTGAGATTAACAGTGTGCCATCTAGAACACCAAGTGTGGCTGCTGGCCTGGGTATGAACAGTAACTGGCAAAATATAGAGAGCCAAAGGGAAACTAATTCTTTGTGGCATGGATTCAACAAGGTGCTGGAAACATTCCACAGAGATTCTGGTCCATATTGACATGACGGCATCACACAGTTGCTGCAGACTTGCCAGCTGCACATCCATGATGTGCCACCAGATCCCAAAGGTGCTCTATTGGATTGAGATCTGGTTACTGTGGAGGACATTTGAATACAGTGACCTCACTGTCATGTTCTGGAAACCAGTTTGAGATGAGTTGAGCTCAATGATATGGTGCATTATCCTGTTGGAAGCAGCCATCAAAAGACCAACAGCCTGAACCGTTCATACAAGACAGGATAGGCCAATGCTTTCATATTGTTTATGCCAAATTCTGATCCTTCCAAATGTCGCAGCAGAAATAGATACTCATCAGGCCAGATGAAGCTTTTCCAATATTCTACAATCCAGTTTTGGTAAGCCCGTGTGAATTCTAGCCTGAGTTTCCTGCTCTTAGCTGACAGGAGTGGCACCTGGTGTGGTCTTCTGCTGCTGTAGCCCATCTGCTTCAGAGTTCAAGGTGTTGTATGTGCAGAGATGCTCTCCTGCATACCTTGGTTGTAACAAGTAGTTATTTGAGTTACTGTTGTCATCTGATCAGCTTGAAGCAATCTGACCATTCTCCGCTGACCTCTGGCATCAACAAGGCATTTTCTCCCGGAGGACTGCCACTCACTGGATATTTTTCCGACCATTCTTTGAACACCTCAGAGATGGTTGTGTAGGAAAACCCCAGCCAAACAGTTTCTGAAAGCCTCTGACCAGCCACTTCCAAGTCACTTTAATCACCTTTCCCGCTCCCCCATTCTGTTGCTTGGTTTGAACTCCAGCAGTTAGTCTTGACCATGTATACAAGCCAATATGTACTGAGTTGCTGCCATGTGATTGATCTGGTATCTGCGTTAACAAGCAGTTAAGCAGGTGTATCCAATAAAGTCCAAAAACCCAACCCTAGTGA
This sequence comes from Etroplus canarensis, assembly GCA_015106775.1. Taxonomy (NCBI): domain Eukaryota; kingdom Metazoa; phylum Chordata; class Actinopteri; order Cichliformes; family Cichlidae; genus Etroplus; species Etroplus canarensis. The sequence goes on from VUQH01008622.1 coordinate 31,272, forward strand.
GAAGTGATTAATTTTTACACTGTGGTGGCATAGACTAAAATTTACAGTCGAGTGGAATTCTGGGCATTTTAAATTCTAAAGCTTCTTATCCTTATTATGTTGACAGAGAGGCATTCAATAAGCAAAAAACTCCCTGAGAGCTAATGCAATGTAAATGTGCTGCTCACTTCTGTACTATTCTCCAGACATAAGTGCACTTATTAAAAATGATTTGTGACCCCAACCGCATGAACATACACGTTTTCATTCCATCCCATCAGCCAATTTTACACAGGAACTCTCTAAAATCAGCTGGTGTAATTTTTGGCTGGAAGGACAATCTGCAGACCTTTGGACACTCACAGTTGGGGACAGCTTCAATACAAGAAGAAGGGGGTAAATCGCAGTGACAGAACCGGCAGGCACTGGCTGTCAGTTCATCTTTAGGAAACTTACAGTCACAGAGAAAATTACACGGCGACAGAATATCAACCTGAGTGCAAGTCACATAGCATCCCACCTGCCGTGGGAAAATGTGTCCTGACACCGCCTGCTGGTTTATGACCTACCCAACCGCTGTGGCCATCTCAGTGGCTTGACAAACACCAAACACGAGCAACAAGAACAGACAGAAAGGAAAAACACACAAAGGTGAAGGAATACGGCGTGGGATAGGGTGAAGGTAGGGTCTTAAGGGAACATAAGGGCAGAGGGAGAACAGGCACACAAACACAAGAAGGGGTGTTAGGAGGTAAATACCAGAGCAGGTGAAGGGATGTTTCCTTTGGGGCTGGTGACTATGCTGTTTTTGGTGCTGTTTGTCTGGGGCTGTGCAGGAAAGGAGAGGAAAGGGAGGAGACACAACAAGAGTGTTAACAACAGCAAGAGGTGGGTTTGTGAGTGTGTGTCCATGCATGTGCATGTGTTTTTGGTTCAGCACAGATCTTTGCACTCCTCACTTAGAAAAGGTTTAATTTATATTTCTTCCACTATTTTTTACTGCTGCCCAGGTCAATATGGAGTTATTTTATTTCTCTCTTTTTTTTCTATATGTTTGACTAAAGTGGTGACACTATACACAAAAACAATCTCAAATTTCTTGAATGTTGACTCTTGGAAAATATCCAACCATTTGTTTTACTTGATTTAATAAATTTTGCTTTTCTTAAATCTGTAGTATGTAGAAGAAAATATTGAAATAAAAAATATAGTTATTGGTTAAGCAGTCAGAGAATATTCACAAGCACAATAAGATAAATGTAGGTATAACTCCTGGTGAGGCCTGAAGGTAGCAGGCAGAAGGAGAAAGGACTGACAGGTTATGGGTTTATTCTTAAGCATTCATTCTTAAGATGGATCTGTGCTTCAAAGAGGGGACAAGTGGGGGTAGGTAACACCGTGTGACATCATAATGATGTCACAATTGATTTCCCTTGCTTAGGATTCCACATTGAAACGACTCAACTGTGCCATTTGGCCATAATGAATCACCTTTTATAAGCCTGGATGAAATGCTCTTTTGAAGACTGAATATCAAAGAGCAGCCGGGACTTTGGAGCTTAAATTGATCTAAATAATTTTTGCACTGGATCCACATTGCATTTGTAGTCATCTTGGGAAAAATATTCCACTTTAAAATCCTACAACAGGTCAGGAGTGGATCAATTATCATTATGTCAATGTTAACCACACATATAACGTATAACGCATAACGTATGCAATGCCAGCTGATCAGCGAAAGGTCAAAAAGTCATAGAATACTTAATCTCCCATTAAGTCTTCATATGATGTGATGTCAGTGCTGGTAAAAGAAATCTGCCAACGTGCAAAAATTCTACCGAACTCTGTTGGAAAATTTTGGTGGTGGTGCTGCAGTAATGAATCAGAGTGAGTGAAATGGTGACTGTTTGACACTGTTTTTCAAGATGGAAAGGAAACCAAGTTTGGTGTGTGTGGTTGTGCATGTTTACCATAATATGAATTTTTAAGCCACTGGGCTTACTCATGAGAGGAGAGGAGAGGAGAGGAGAGGAGAGGAGAGGAGGTCAGCGCGCACACAGTGCAAAAACACTGCATAATAAAAGCACACACTAAAAAGCCATGAAATCAAAAGCTGGAGTAAGCTGACAATAAGCTGACATGTAAAAATTTTAAGCCCGCATACATATACAGTCACTCACACATAGCCATTCATAAACAAATTGCAACACTCACAAATCAAACCAACCAAAGCAGTCGTCAGCCGTCACTCCGCTGCCTTTGTGGTGAGGCAGCAATGTATTCCTCAAAGTAACGATAGGTGAGCTATCTTAGTCAGAACATGTTTGCAATATCAGCTGAGGGCCTTAGCATTTACGTCATGTGTGTTTGTGGAGAGAAAATGCCTCACACTTCAGGGTGGCATTAAAAAAAAGAAAAAAATAGAATGATGACAGCAATCCTGAGGCTCCTCAGTTTTGGAGATGACTGCCAATCATTGAAAATCTTGAAAGCAAAACCTTGATTAAATCATTTATAATTCATCAAATAGAACAATGGACAATAAGAAGCAATCACAGACAATTAGTACCATAGTACCATAAAGCATTATGTGGGTTAAAGTCTCCACAAGTGGTTTTCAGGGTGGAAAGGAGAAGAGTGCACAGGAAGAACAAAGGAGAAGAAGGAGGTGCACAAGAAATGACACTTGTGTAGAAAAAAGGGCTGAGCCAGATTACAGAGAAAAGAAGACTCCTCGAGGAAGAAGGGAGGGCAACAAGTTAGGGGTCAGATACTCTTAAGGTAATACAGCTCATAATGTAATTCTATTTGATTTATTATTATGCAAATTCCTGTTTCATTTTGAATTCTGCATAATCTGTAACCCTGTAGCTACACAGAACATGTAGGGTATGCAAAAAATTCAGAGTGTATGCTTATAGTGGCTACACTTCCAGTGCATGCCATGTGTAGACAGGCAAAACAAGACTGAGGTGTTGTTTTGGGATTGTTGTTTTGGACCTGCCACATTGCTGTGAAACTTCAGTTTTGTTTTGGTGTGTAAAATCACCACCACAAGCTGGTAGTGGCAAAATAAACGCAAATCCCAGTCATTTTCTGTATAGCAGTGGTTTAATTTAGAAAACTGGAACACTTTTTGACCCATTTCTGTGTATATGGAAAGTGCACGTGAAAAATGAAAAACTACTCTATTTTTACATTCACAGAGCAGTACTTGGTGGAACAAGTGCACCATATACAGCATATGCTTCTTTCATGCCCAATATAGCCACTTTCTCTGATTAATATGGAAGCAGACATGTTAATACTCTGCACAAAAATATGTTGAACAGGATTTTGGCTGGAAAAACTATTAACCAATGGCTATAATTGTTATTTGTGAGATGCATACATGTTGGCCAGCATGCATCTTGTAAAAACAGTGGGTAACATCAGAAAGACAAAGTCAAAGTGCTGATTTCCCACTTTACAGCCTAGACCAGTGAGAGAACCGAGTCTAGGCTAATACACACAAGGCAATCAATGATTTAGCCTACTGTAATCTAAATTACAGGAAATGTGTGCAAGCATGATTATCAGCTGAAGAGTATTAGGCTATAACATTTGCCTGGCTCTTTATTCTTTTTAATCTTATTTATAGCATCTTCAAGCTGTTTTTAAATATGTAAAATGCAACTAACAGTGACAGTAGGTTACTAAGAGACATTAGCTAACTTAACAGCTGCAGCTTTTGTCAACTTCAGCCAGGCAGGCCACTGGGCTTGTAACACACTGCTGGAGACCCAGGTTCAACAATAAATTATTTAATACTGAAGATGTACTGTATGGAATTCAGATGCTGCCCTCATGCTGTTGCTTTGTGAATGGTCAGCATGCGGTACACATTCAGTGTGGCCACAGGGCAGGGTGAGAACTGTAAAGTTCTCAGAGGTGGTCTCAGGAATAAATAACCATACTTCTACACTTGTTTGAAGTATGTGCATTATCTCGTTACACTCAAGAGCTCTGTGTCAAAACTACCAGCACAAGAGCTGCCTCTGTTCTAAAAGTGTGTCCCTGACAGATCTGGAGCAGCATCCCTGGAGTAACTCTAATGGAACTAAAACACCCTGCTTCCATTACATTTTCAGAATAATGTCAGTGTTATTCTCATGACAGCGTACTTTGCAAGGATCATCCCGACCCATCAATCAAACAGTGTGACCACTGCTCTGACTTCTGCCTGGCATTTTCTGTCAGCGAAATGTGACTTTCTATATATGCTGTCAATTTCTTTATATGACATGGCAGCTGTTGCTGCTCAGACACCACGCAGCTTCTGTAGCTCCAAATAAGGTGCTACTGTTGCCATCATGTAAAATACATTGCTTCGTGTACACTTGAGCATTTTTCACAAGAAGTGCCTTCACAGCATCTGACTGCTGTTGAATAAAAATGTTTTTTGAATTGGCACTCACTGTGCCACAGAATAATAAGTCAGGGAAGTAAGGGAATCTTGGCTCGGACTATTACATAGGATAAAGTTAGGAGAAGGCGGAGAAAGCAAAGTTAAAAGTGGAACCAAAAAAGGAGTGAAAGGGCAAATGCATAAATAGCATGCTCACCATATACTGGACAGTAGAGCTGGACTTGCGTTTCTGTCCTCAGGCAATTGATGGATGGTTTATTGATGGATGATCAGATGGTGGAAGAAGGGGGGATGGGGAAGAAAATAAAGTAACCAAACAACAAGTGAGTGTACTGGCAAAAAAGAACAAAACAGAACTTGTCAGTATAACCAAAGCCTGTACACTTTCATGACAACGTAGGTTTAAATCATGAAGAGAAGACTTTTCCAGACAGCTTGAACAAAGCAGAAGAAGAAGAAGAAGAAGAAGCTTCTTCAAAGAAGTAAGAGGAGCAGTGGTTGATGTGAAGGTGATCAGAAAGAGAACATTAGAAAAGGAAGTATATTATGGAAGAGTCAGAAGGAAAATGTGATCCACTGCATTTAGGGACAATGAGAAGCAAGATGGCACCATAAAAGAGTAGCAAGGAATTGCAAGATTTATCACGTAAGCAGTTCTCCCAGACTTCATCTTAAATTTAAAATCAAGACTGCCTCAACTTTTTTCATTACATGTTGCATCAATAATTTATTAGCACAACAATGAATAAATACTGGAAACCGAAGAACCGCTAAATGTTATACATTCTTGCATAACTTTTTGGTAGCATTTAATTTAACTACCATATTGATATATAATAATGCTACATATAATGTATAATACCTATACTGCAATTTCCCAGCTTGGGATCAATAAAGTATATCTATCTATCTATAGTTAACATTTAGAAACAAGAATACAGAGTGTGTGAGATTAACAACACTGCTTGAAATGTAAAATGTGGTGGTTTTTATGAGCAGTAGCTGGGAGCACAGGAGGTGAAAGGTGGTGGGTAACTAGTGCCAGAAAGAGAGCGCCTGCTTGCACTGGACAGGTGCTACAGCTGAAAAGCGTTAGGTGCCATTACGCATTAATGAACCAGTGGGAGAAAAAGCAGGAGGAGAAGGCAAGGGTAGGTCAGAGCCACAACAGGAACAAAAGGACATTTGGAAATGTTGAGGAGAAACAAGAGAAGAGGGAGAAAAAGAAAAAAGCAGGGACAGCAGCAAATGAAGAAGACGCCTTTAGAAATGGTTTGGGGCGAGTGTGTGGGGAGCCTGTTGCTAGGCAATGAGTGCGCCGCAGTGGAAGTAAGCGTCTATTTCTGTCGTCTGAGTTTCCAGGGTCCAGACTGGCAGCTATTCCTGGAACCGGAGTCACATTCCCTGCTGAACCGACTGCGCAGGGAGGAATGGGCGGGGGGCATTCGCGCGCGCACACACACTTTCATAAAGTGCATACATACACATACACATGCAGACATCCAGTGCTGCACATGAGCGTAAAACACGCGTGGACACCCACAGTTTCACACACTTGTGTGCAAGCATGATTACACCCCCATTTTTGCATTTAGCCTCTTTTCAAGCTCACAAACAAATGGGATGTTTTCACACACACACACAGAGTCACAACAACACACACATACCTGCATGTTCACGTGCATGTGCACAAAGCTTTACCTAATATAACGTATAACGCCAAGAAGCATGAACAACACGTTGCATGCTTTGCGGCACACTACCATGCATGCACACTGAGCACACAGACACACTGATAGAAGCTGTGTGGGATGTGTTACTGCAGTGTGTGCATGTGAGAGCGTGGGATGGTGAGAGATCTTCATTAAATGGATGAACAAGTATGTGGGGTTAAAGACCAGATGGGGTGAGGAGGAAAAGGAAGCACTGATAGATGAGGAAAAGACAGAAATGTAGGGATGAGATGGAAAGGAAGTGATGAAAAAATGAATGTGAAGGGCTGACAGATGGTTAGATTTAATAATGGAGATGGAGAGGTGGCAATGAGCTGAATAATGCCAAATCAAAATAAGAGGTCCTTTCTGAAGGATGTGCCACTCGAGGCTTCTGCACTGGCAAGTGGCATGCAGGCTGATACATGAGCACACATATACATACATGTACACAAACACGTATCCACAGATGTGCAACTAAAGTGGGGCTGTGGCTTTTACACAAATATTCTGAGAATAACTTAAAAATCCAGAATCCCTCATTTCAATGCACAGCACTCGAAGACACAGTATCACCAAGACACGAGACACTATGTTAATGAGAAATAACAATGGAGAGATAAAAGGCACTGCAGGCAAAAGGGAGAATAGCAATATTAGGAAAGACAGGAACAATAAAGCAGAAAAATCAGCAAAGTGGAAGAAGAAGCAGAGTGTCACCCAGGAAATCTAAGCAAGGAGGAGGAGTCAAAAAGGAAGAAGAGAAGAGAAGCTAGAGGAGGATGGTGCACCTTACCTTGACATCTGCCTTTTTGTTGAGCAAAGTCTTGGCTGCTGCAATGACAAACAGGGAAAAATAACCAGTTAAAGGTGTAGATAAGCAGTGAGTCTGAGATTTTTAGTGATTCTTTAGCCTACACTGAAGTCTTAAGAGACTACATTAATTTGACTCTGTGAAACAGTGTTCTTTATTGACCTCTGTTGTAGCTGTCTTTTTGAAAAGTAATGATAAGTGAAGGCTGCCCCAGGCTGACAGAGAAAGGCCACCTTTTGCACACTGCATTTAAAAATTATGATTTTACAATTGCACCAAAGTGACTCTAAGAGCTAAACAACTCCTCCACCTCCAGAATTTACTAGACTCTACAAATGGGTACTGTATGAGTAAATGATTCATCTGCTAGTCATACAACTCGCCTTGATGTTTTTATCTTCCAAAATAGCATATACTTCAAATTATGCCGTACTTTAATTGCCAATACTGAATTCTTTATATGCTTGTAGTGAAAAGTAAACGATCACCTGAGTCATCAGCTTGTAACCCAAATATTAAAATTTTCCATTCTTTCTTGATAGGTGCATTAGACATGAAGACTAGACCCCAAGAAGTTGATCAGGTGCAAGGAGCAACATCTGGAGTGGAGAATTAAACCAATGCAGAAACACCAGAATCTGCAGCTTCCCAAGTGGTCCACTGAGACGTGCTTCAAAAGTTAGTCAGTTCCCATTGACTCCTACATTACTTTACGTAGCTTTATTAAAAAGCATGCTTACAGCTCGGTATAAAACATTGTTTTGGCGTCTATGGTTGGTTTCTCCGTTAATAACAACTATACAAGTATAACTCACCCATTTGTTAAGGCTTGGGGTTAAGGGGTGTCGCTGCTTTAATCCTTCGATCAACAGTTGTAGCTTGTAGCTGTCTGCTAGGCTACTTAGTCTAAATTGCTGAACTGGACCTCTCAACTGTTTATGGAGCTGGCGACTGTAGGAGCATTTTTAAAATGACAAAGAATATGGCCTGTTGCGTGGTATCCAGTTTTTGGTTCAGGTTTTAGTGAGCGAATTACTAACACTGAAGCCTCAAAATGCAGACCCAACAAATGGCATGGCATGACAGCACAGTAGCTATGTCCATCTTTCTACTATGTCCTACTTTTACAGTCTGTGCTCAGGTGAACTAGAAATGATTCCAGCTATACCTTCCAAATATCAGCCATTATTTTTTTCATGAGTGCGTCTTGAAAATAGCTGCACAGCACAGCTGCTTGAGGATTATAACTTGATGTTTTCCAACAGGACAGAAACGTTGTTGTCAGTGAAATAAAAACCTACTCCATTTTCATTGTTTCACATTTATTCTCAGGCCAAAGTCCCCCGGAGGCCATGAGGAAGCCAAAAGAAAGATGGCTGCTGAGCCAGCAATAAGCTCTGCCTTAAAGAACTCCATGGAGGCCTAAAGGAGGATTAGTGTTCAGTCTGCTCTATAATGAAGGGTAATGAGGGAAGGGGGTGAGGGAGGAAGGCAGGAAAGGAAGAATGATACTACAGACAAAGTCCACTGATGAGCATAATACCCATAATCCTTTACAGCAGTGGAAAGTGCGTGCAGTCAACAAAAGATGGTCCGCAGGGCATTCACCGTGACTGCACTGCTAAAGCACGGATAGAAGGTGGTCTGATTGCATTAGATAGATACATGTTCACCCAGAGGGCCCCAAAATAAGAGCCAGACTCCCTGGGATGTTGGTGTCTGTGGAGCCTGTGGATGTGTCTGTGAGGATGCAGACATAAGATTAACACTAACACGACACCAGATGTTGATAAGATTGGACGTGCAAATTAGTGTATTTTTACTTAAAAGCTGGTACCAAAACGCACTTGCAGACTTGTTGGTATTACACAGCTGCAACCACCAACACAAGGATAGAAAAATGACTTCAAGCATACATAGTAATGACTGTCAGAGTTCCCATTTTATTATTTTTCTGTTCAATTGTTTTACATCATGACAAACCTTTTCGGTATTAAAGAAAGACAGTTAACACAAGAGCTAAGTGAGCTCAAGATTAAATCAAAACATTAGATTTTCAGACATCTCTGCACCAACGACATATTTAAATTATGGTTTATATCATTTTAAAAGTGATCTTTGTAATGAACAGAGCAGATCAGTTTTCAAAGAGACCAATAAAAGACACAAATAAATTATCACACAATAAATCTACTTTCCTATATTTCCTGTGTGCAAAGATGTCTACATTATGGCTGTAGCAGTGTGCCTCACAATGAATAATCTAGCAAAATTCATGTGCTACAAGAAGGTGCTGATCACCGGGGAGTTAAAGTGCCAGAATCCTCTCTATCTTACTTCCATAGGTCCTTGCTGGGATTTTTTTAAGAGCCTGAGTGCAGCTTCAAGTCTAATCAGATGCAATCACATCAGTATCCAGCCATGTTACATAAAACACTATTTATGGAAGTCTGGCTGTTTTCTCTTTCTTTTTGCCTCTCTTTCTTCCCATTCCTTCCTTCTCTCCCTCTTTCCTCTCTCTCTCTGAACATCAAGTTCCAGTCGGATTTCCTCACTTCTATTTCCAAACATGTACCAAAGCAGCTACACTGAATGAACAGAAGCTTCAAGTTCATGAGAATTTCAACCGGGAGCTGATTTTTTTTGGGGAAACAGAAGTCCAAACACAGAGAGGCCATTTCAAAGACCACTGGAGGCCAGGCCAAATTTAAATCAGATCCTTTCGAGGGCGCATTTAAAGATAAAGATCAAGCCAGAACAATACAAGGAAGCTAGGGCGTGCACATTACATCACAAAATGCTTTTTAATCTTTTCTGCCTCAGTGATTCAGTATCTTGCGATTGAAGTGAGGTTAGCATATTCAGCAGCCGAGCAGGGAGCAATAGGAAGTGATAAATAAAAACTAATACAGAGGGATGTGAGAGCGGCATGAATGTACATGTTTTATTGTGCTGTTCTTCCTCAGTTTCCTTCCAAAGGCCAGTTGTTACTGAGGGGAAGAAATGGGGTCAGAAATAGTGTCAAGTTCATTCTCTCATATTCTCTGATGGCTTAGCAGAGAATGAGAGGGTATGAGAGCAGAGAGGACAAGTAAGGAGAAGATGAGTGGAAGTGATGAAGGTATCTCACTGAGCTTTCCGAAACAACAGTTTTCTGTCAAACTGGATCTTCAAAATGTGGCTTTATGTCCCAGGCATTGCTGTGGAAATCTGAAAAATCTATGTTAGCTTAGTTCAACCAGAAGGTTTAGAAGCAAGGGTGTGCTCCTTACCTTGCCACAAATTACACATGAAGCAAGAAGAGAGGGGAGGAAGAGATTAAATCAAAAGCACCACTCAAATTCCCACTAAAAACACGCAAGATGCACTACTGCAAAAACAAAGCAGGCATGGGCACAGATCCACATGAAGTCACACAAAATGGAAAAAGCTATTAGAGAGACAAATTCGGATGCAAGAGTCACTCATTAACATTTTCTTCATACAGCATGTTGAAGTCCAGATCACATTAAAAGATACCATGTAATGCAGCTCTGCATGAGGACAGGGTGAGTTCAAGTGAATTCCAAATGTATTTGTAGGTATGAATATGCATAAAAGCACACAGCCTCGAGTAAGCCAGTGAGGCAGAGTGAGGCTGATATGGGGAGGCAGCCCACTATAAATATTTGATTGGAGTCTAGTGGAGGCTGAGGGACACAGAGAGGACTGTGGTGTCCCAGTAGACCACTGAAACAAGGACACAGCCACTGCTTCTGTGTCCTTAGCTCAATACAAGACTGTCGTACGAAGTTCTTTGATGTTCATAAGTGAGCACCCTGCTAAGTAACTGCACAGTGATAAGTGGCTTAAAAGCTGTCCAATGGCATCACGGAACAATAACTTAAAATATTTAGGTGATCCATAGGTCTCTGAAGGGAAGCTTTTAAGCTTGCATTTTAAACAGACTTAACATCTTTTAAATAAATTAGGAAGCTGCTAAAGGCAAATAAATTTTGGATTTACATTTGTCAGGTGAGAAGAAAAATTAAGGAGTTGCTCCATGTCAACTGCATGTGCAGCTGTTTGCCAATAAGGTAAATCATAACTATTTGATAGTGCCACAGCATGTCAGCATTTCAGCAATTCTTTGTCTTCATGGGCTCAAATAGAAGAAGAAGCCAAATTCTTTTGCGTTCCATCATTGGTGCAAACATGACCACTGAGTTGAATAACCCTGAAAGTCATGGGCTTGAAATGGGTTTTAGCAAGTCTTCTGTGGGCCAAACGCGGCTCCACTGGCAAAACACACAAATCTGGCCCAGCTAAAGCTGGAGCTGTGGCTGAGTTTAAGCAGCCACACCTAGCCTGAGTCAACACTGTCCACCAAGGCCAAATATGGAGTAAAGCAAACTGCAAACATGGGCCACGTTATTGCTATCTAGGTCTGCACTACCTAGCAATGGATATACTAACTGCAGTCTAGAAATAAATCAGCTAGTCTTCTGACTTAGCCTTTAAGTGGAATGTTCATCTTTTTTTAGCTAGGATATCTAGATCATGGATTACAGATGTCATTGGTTTAAGAATTTCTCTTCAGGTGTTGGACCGTATTTACAAACATGGATAAATTTTAACAAAGGTATTAAAATGCTAAATTGCTGATGGGTTCTAGAGTTTGGCAAATGTTTTTCCTCTTTTGTGCTCAACAGGGACTGCTTAACTGTATGCAACTAAACTAAATCCTGCCCAAACATGATTGGTTGATAGTACTTGGACTACAAATGGACGACAAATGGAAAGCTGAAAGCTTCCAGTACCAAAAAAGGTTATCCCTTGCCTGTAGAGATTACGTTGACTATATGTGTGAAAAATTGCCTCACATTCTGTCTGAACAGTAGAACAACTAGGCTATGATGTTTACAATTAAAACGTCAGTTACACAAATTACTACTTGTTATGGGAATAAATACAGCTACATATGCAGCGTATGGACTATAAAAAAGTTGCAGCTCAGTTCAGTGGAGTTAATAAACAGCTACTAGTATGAGATTCATCCTCAGTGTAAGAAATTTTAAAAAATTAAACAAACAGCTTTAAAAGGTTTTGACTTCATGAGAACAAGCCCAGCCTTGCATCATTTACAGTGTCCATCATGCACCAGAACTCCTTTGTGTTGCAGCGCATGCACCAGTCCAGTGCCCCATGCAGCATTCACCGACAGCTCTCAGGCAGTTCCATCCTTAAAGTTACAGGGGTGAGCTTTCCAGTGTCATTGACAGAGAAAAGAGAAAGGGAAAGAGGAGTGAGGGGAAAGGTTAGATATGAAGTTATGAGGAAACAGGGAAAGTGAGAGAGAAATTGGTGAAGCTGTACAAAGGTACTGGATGACTCAAGTGACAAATATAACCAGAGGCAGAATTGTCAGGATACAGGAAAAGGGAATGGGATGAAACAGAGTGGTGTTGGGGTGACAAACGGCAGGAAAAGAGTGAAGAAAGAAAGATAAACTAAGAGACAGGACAGCAGTGTGTTTGGGCCATGCTCTGTGGTAATGCCAGAGCAGTGACAGGCTCTGAAGCAACCCTATCAGATCTCAGACAGGGAGTAACAGATGTGCCGACATGGAAAATGACAGCAGTAGTTGGACTTTAATCGTTTAGGACCCTTACATATAAAAATGCAAGAACTTAGAGTGGGCAAATCATAAGTGTAATATTATGTTACAACAATAAATTATTTTTTAGTTGAAACATGTAAATAAAGAGTCTTCTTTCATATGAGTTAACTATTTTCAGTTTCTTTAAACAAAGGCTTTGTTTAAAGTAAAAACAACAACACATATATATTCTGAATTCCAAGTCTACACTGAAACCTGTGAAGTAATGTATATTGCAGTTTATCAGGCTTAATAAATCAGGCTCTGGATGATATCTGAAGAAGGAACTTTGTAAAAACCTTTATAATATGAACAGGAATAAATTTAGAACACCTGAAGACTGTACATGCAGCTGAAGTGGAGATTTCTGGCTCAAACTCAAACACTTTATGAAACAGCCTTTAAAGTCATCTATCGTACAAATGCATTTATTTTTATTAGTAACTACTGTAGTATGGCAGTTATTTTTTGCACTGCAAATATTCTGAAAAGTAATGTTCTCATATGTAAATAGGATATTATCTTAGTTAACAGTCACTAATAGACAAAGAGTTGAAGACAAATCTCAGACATGCTATGGAAGCAAAAATCTCAAAATTTGACTTCAAAAATATTAAGATACTGATGGGAAAACATCTGTGGTATCTTTTACTTTCTGTATGTATCAAAATGTTGCATAAAAACCTGGTAATGATTTGATGGAAGCATAGTTAAACTGCAGCTGATGAATCAATGGTAGATGTAGTTAGCAATGTGGTCAGCCATCATGCTCTGAACTCCCATGCTCAGGAAGGAGGGAGAGGCAGCAGAGAAGAGTGGATAAGGGGGAAAGAGGAGAAGAAGAAGTTCAAAGAGTAAAAGACAGGTACAGACAAGAGGCAGGATGGGAGGGGTGGCATGCCCTGGGTGAGCCACCATGATACCTTGTTCCACCAGCCCTGCAGTGGTGCCGGCGGCTGCAGCCACAGCTGCTGCGGCCGCAGTGACAGAGGCTGGAGCGGTGGTCTGCCTGCTGCCCACTGTTAAGAGTGAAATACCCAGTCACACATAAAAAAAAAGTGTTACAAAGCAAAAAGGAAATGAAAGAGGAGCAGGAGATAAAAATGGAGAAAGGGTAGAGTGACATTTAGAAAAAAGGTGATTATGGAGGAGGGGTCAGAGACAGCAGGAGGTACAGTAGGCAGGTGGGATAGAGTGGGGGAAAAGGACAGAACAAGTGAGAAACAAAAGGGGCGGAGACATACAGGGCTCATTAGTTTAAAGGAGGAGGATTAAATCATACACACAGACCACTGACATTATTTTTAGAAATGGATCCACTCCTGACAGAAGAATCAGAGAAAAGTCAGGCAGAGACACAAATCTTAACTTCCATGAGAGTCTTTAAAGCTTGCAATTTGTCCCTACGGACACCTGAGAAGAGTGATAATGTTAGGATGATGATGATGATGATAATGATGATGCAGAATAAAGCCAGTGTTAGTATATGTTGGAGGTGTTATTTCCAGTCAGAGTTGACTCAGTGTAACATTGGTGGCTTTACTGTAGATATACAGTTCTGTGCTTCAGAAACAAAAATATTTCCCTGACAGCTGAATCTCTTCCTTATATGGCACAACTACACCAAGATATTACACTGAGATGTGATGAGAAATAGAACCGCCTCTGTATCAGCACAGACACTGATAAACTGATTTGTATAACACATGATTCATAATATATGCTGAAAATACAGTAACCCATTGCATAAAGAACTGACGTTGGATCTTGCCTTGATGTAAAATGCTACAGCGATATTTCGCTGAAGGCCCATTTCTCACTTTTTACTTTTTAGCTCTCTCTCTCATTCTCTCTCTGACTCATTCACCTGGTGACCTCACTCTTACAATGGAGTACCGCTTTCTGACAAGAGGAAAAAGGCAGAAAAAGGTCTTTGAGAGTGGTCACACAGCCAGGCCACACGCTTGGGCCAGTGTGTGTGTAGGAGACTTTAAGAGTGGTTGTTTAGTGGATGTTCAGACTGCTTCCGATGGCAAAGCTAAATTGGCTGCTGTGAGTAATGTTTACTGAAGCAGCATGATTATACACACAGACGTATAGGCACACATTTATATATGCAAAATACACATTTGTACACACGAAGACTCAGTCGATGTAATTCTTCAAATATGATTACTCTGAATGCCTGAAAGCACTACAAAGTCCTTGCATACACATTAAATAAAAAAAAATGCTTTTGTCATTGTGGATGAGCTCTCATTTCACTGACTACAACGGTACTGATGAAATAAAACTGATTGGGCCCTTATTTTAGTTTTAGTTCACTCCAACTGTATAAAACATTATGGAGGGGGAAAAAGAGCTACAGTTCCCAGCTTGAGAAATTAATTTTTCAAAGTAGTACACTGTTTGGCTTAAATTTAAGCATAGATTGAAGATCATGTAAAACTTTCAAGAAAGTCAATTATTACAGAGAAATACACAAATACAAAGACAAGTACACAGACAAACACATACACAGCTTGCGGATCAATTCAGTGTTTCCCCACATTTCCTTGTGGCAATTCAGCATGGTACAAAAGACACACTTTGAGAGACTAAATCACTTTTAAAATACTCTTGCTGTATTTCAAGATTCTGGTCTGGGGGCGATCAAATTCCTGTAGCTCGTAAAATATAAAATTTCAAAGAAATCTCAGGTTAAAAGATTTTCAGGTGTTGAACCTCAAATTTATTAAATAAAAAATGTTATGTATAAATCATCGCTCTGTACAGGACAACAGAATATGACAGCAAGGAAGAAAAATTATAAATGAAAATGTATTTACCAGTCTTTTTTTTTTTTTTTTTTTTATTTCTTCAAGGTGGCAACACCCTGCATTACATGCCATGTTAACAGCTAGATACATAAGAAAAGACAAGGGAAACACTGAAGTTGCATTGAGATGAAATGAAAATGTGATTCTGAAAGCATGCTCTTTAATCTTTATAGAAAAACTTTATTACAAAGGGAGACAAATTAATCTGTCACTAAATTTTTACAAGGTACATGCCACCACTTTTTAAGATTAAAAAGTCTCACTGTGTCTATTTTGCCTGTCCCTCCGTGAAAAAGAAATGCGGTTTGTATTTCATCGTTTTCCACAGAAAGACTTTACTTGACTGGGCTGTGCAAATATATAATAAGTATATTTTCTGACTATGTTTTAACTTTTTTTTCCACCTGTCTAGCAAAATGACAGAAGCCACTGTCAATTAACTAGTGGACAATGTCCTCACAGTTATTTTGAAAGTTTAGTCACTGCTATTGAGATACCAATGAGATACCAACTCCTGTTTCCCTACCGGCAGGCTGATTATTTCAGTTTAATTCAGTTTCATTTCATTTATGTAGCAACAAATCACAAAAAAGTCACCTTTAAGGTGCTTATAAGTTAAAGACCCTACAATACTAGACAGAAAACCCCCAACAATCAGACAATTCTCTATGAGCAAGTACTTGGCAATGGTAGAAAAGAAGAACTCCCTTTTAGTAGGAAGAGACCCAGGGCAGCTATCTGCCTTGACCAGGTTACTGATATTGCGGTCCTCCATATTACTCAGCTACCTCTCCGGAGTTTTTTCTTCCTAGAGACAGACTCCAACTCCACCTCCACCATGATAAAACTGCTCTAGAGCTCTGTTGTGAAAGGAGGGCCACTCCAACCAGAACCTGCAGCAGGTACAGAACTAGCTCATGTGCCACTACATAGCAGCTCACCAATGCTGCAGAATAGATAGAACGAGGGCTGTCAGCTACAGTTCAAGGCAGAGTCTGTCCAAAAGATGAGGGACTCAGAGGAGATGGATCCAATTAGTGCTCCAATATCTGTTCTCATAAAGTCTAATCTATAGTACTGTATTCAAGTGATCCATTTTGCTCATATTTTTATTCTTGGGGCCTACCAGATAACCAAACACCTGAGATGACCATATTAAGGACATCCCCTCTCTCTGACAGCATTCAGAGCCAAAAATAGAAAATACTATATGAAATAGCTTTAGAGCACTCTGAAGCCTGAGACTCACAGGTATTATTTCTACATACATATGCTGACATCATTATGTAAAACTCTGGTTATGTTTAATCATGCGTATCCACCACTGTAACAGTGTATATACACATATGTGCAGATGTCCCACACTCTTCCCTGGATATATCATCACAGACAGAATGCAATTATATGGGAAACGCTGTATTCTGTTTGTGGCTGTATAGATATGTACTGGTAGGGAACAAAGATCAATTGCTAATGCACTGGATAGGTCAGGTCAGGTTTCAGGTGAAGTAAGACTTTTTAAAGTCACAGTGAATCCTCCAAAATGGTGGCATGTCCCAAACAGACTCTGTGAAATTTGCTCATAATCACCATAATTTAAGAGCCCCTCAGTACTTAGATACTATAACTAGAAATGCAATAAAGTCTATGCATTAAGAGGTTTCTAGACACTATACATTGTCTGGTGCTGGTTCACAAATATGGATGGTAGATTATTAATAATGTAGAATTCAAGAAATACTTACCAGAGAAATTTCGAGATACCAGCATGGTAGTAAGAATGGCCCCCTGTGAAGAAAATAAAAGGAAATATATAAACCAGTAATAGAATTATTTTCAAATTTTTATAGAAATTCAAATCCATTAACCCTCTTCTGTTAGCGATCGATGTGCCAAGGCTGTGAGTCAACTAACAGTCAGGTGATTAAAGTGTTATATTTACTGCTTAAAAAAGAAAACAGGTAAAAAAAGAAAGCAGATGAAACTCACATTTCATCAAGAGAAAATCTAAGAAAAAAAATCGAACGAAAGATGCTTCTAAACCTGTTTGATTTACAGATGGCAGCTTGCATGGAGAGTTTCGACCATACACAGAAGCAAGACAATTTATGACCACTAAGAGATGTCAACTCAAATTAAGACATCTCACAAGTTACACATAAAAAGACAAAAGCAGAGGCTTTTCTCCATAATAACAGTGATTACCAGGTTGTGCATTTAAACTAGTCAGACACATTCCTTTCGAAAGAGTTAATAGAGCCAGACTGATGAAAATTAACAGCAAAAAAGCTACTTCTTAAAATGCAGCATAACTGCAAAGCGAGTAAGCATAATAGCACGGTACACAAAAAAGCTTTGCAGTATTGTCAAGCAGAAATGTGTGAGACAGAAAGAAAAGAAACAAAAGACAGATGAAACAAGAAGAGGAAAAAAGAAACAAAGAACAATGAGGAAAGTGGCTAGAGTTAAATTCCAAACTGGAGGTGATAACTTTTTAAACACAAGTCTGAATTTCAAACAGAAAATGTAATAATAATATAGCTAATATCAGAATAGATAAAATAAAGCATCCTTTATTCCCTCTAATTTTTTAATTTTTAAAATCGAACAGTCAAAATGTGATTGAAGTGCAGGCTTTTATCTTTAATTCAAGTGGTTTAACAAAATGAAAACTGTTTAGGAATTACAGCCATTAACCCTAGTCCTGCCAGCTATATGACCAGCTAGACAACCAGCAGTGAATGAAAACACCAGAAGTGATCAATATATAGACGACCGGCAGTACTCGGGTTAAAACTACTGACAGGTGAAGAGGAGAACATTGATCATCTCTTCAAACTGGTTTCTGTCTAGGGGTGGGATATTTTCAGTGTTCACCTGCTGAACTGCCTGTGTTCCTGAAGCTGGCAGTTGGACGCACTGCAGAAAAAAGGCATCCTGGGTTGGGCCAGCTGTGGCTCAGGAGGTAGAGAGGGTCGTCTTCCAACAGGAAAGTTGGTGGTTTGATCCCTGGCTTCTCCAGTCTACGTGCCGAGGTGTCCTTGGGCAAGAGGCCGAGCCCCAAATTGCCCCCGATGCATCCGTGTGAGTGTGTGCATGTTAGTTAAATGTGCTTAAAGGCACAGAATAAAGCGCTGTGTGAACGGGTGAATGAGGCTTATAGTAAAAAGTGCTTTGAGTGCTTGGTTAGAGTAGAAAAGTGCTTTATAAGTACCAGTCAATTTACCCTTTGCAATCTCTACCAGTCAAAACCAGTAGCAGCTAAACTGAGCTGTAGACAGTCGGACGTTGACAATGATTCAGCGTAGAAAAGAGATCAGGTCGGGCTGATCTGACTATTGCAATAAAGTTTTTTGTAAACACAAATCTGATTGGCGCATGGTTGTGAACAGCTTTCCAAACATTTTCTCTAGAATGCTCTTCTGCAGCCTGTTTAAAGAAACACTTCTGAGCTTTTTTTTTTGGTTGTGCAAATCTGAATTCCGTCTCATTTGTAGCACGGTGAAATTAACGTGACAGCCTGTTAGAATCACGGACTTGCTGATGTCAGCGTTATAATCCTGGGGATGCTGCAGTTCAGGTACCTTCGGCTGCTCCCTTGCATGCTCACCAAAGGGTTCGCCACAGCGGATTAGTCCTCATTGGTAATTTGGCAGAGGTATTAGGCCGCACGCCCTTCCTTATTCTAAATCGATAAGGAGAAGGTAGAAAGCAGACTGGCCATTCTCCTCTGACTTCTGGCATCAACAAGGCATTTTCACCCAGAAAACTGCTGCTCACCGGATGTGTTCTCCCATCCCTTCCCTGTAAACCCAAGAGATGGTTGCGTGGGGAAATCCCAGAAGATCAGCTGTTTCTGAAATACTCGCCAACAACCACGCCACATTCAAACTCACCAAAATCAGCTGTCGTCACCATTCTGATGCTCAGTTTGAACTTTGTGTCTAGACAGTAAAAACAACCACACTACTGGCTGATATGCCTTAATGATCAGTTGAGCAGGTCTATCTAATAAAGTATCCAGGTATGTTTGGCCAAATTCACACCTAAACACCCTGTTTCTGACCGTTTTTTCCACCCTCGGCTCTCTACGGTGTCTGTGACAGCAGAGTTCCCTAACATGGTCATTTCAGGCACACAGCCGTTAATCTTGCAATGTAAAATCTCACACTGTAAAATGTTATGAAATAAAGGTTGCATGTAGATTCATGTTGATTTTTCCCGGAGTCTTCAGAGACCAGAGATAATCTGTTTGATCTGCTGGCTGTCCACACTGACTTGGCAGTTAGTAATGCTGCTGGATGTCGTGACAAGTCTGATATCGCTGCATCTTCCAGACCACCAAATGTTCCCTCGATACACTGCATCAATAAGGAAAGACAGCAGCAGTGCACTTAACAAGCAACTTGAGGGAAAATAATATTTTGTGTTTGTCATCAGCTTGTTAATTCTGTTGTTTTTCCCATCTAAATCCATGGATGTCTTCTTTCCTGACGTTTATTAAAGGAAAGAGTAATGTTAAAGTCCAACTAGGACAAACCGATGGAGTTTTATTTAGAGTGGGATCACTGATGATGATGTGTTCTTTATGCAATCTGAGCTCCTGCAGAATGCAAGTATAAATGTAGCCTTACGCACTGCGTGACTGAGTTCACTCAGCGCTGACACAGCTTCCAAGTGATGGAAAAGACTGGTGGACGGGCGCCATAAACAACGAGTAGTGGTGGCCTCAATCAGAAGCCATTCATTTTCGACCGCTGCACTGCGTTTATTTCATTTCCTGTCTCACTTTGTCTTTGCAGTGGGAATAATGGGTTGGGTAATAAGAAGGGACTGGGATAATGGGAGGTTCTGGCCAATGCCTCTGCAAGGAGACTGTGGGATCTGGTCTGGAGGGGAGGAAGAGAGGTATGCCGAATAGGAAAAAAAAACCCAAACCCGTGAAGATATTGAGAAGTGTTGATTGCTGGTGTTCGCTTGTTATTGTTACACTGAGGGAGAAAAGTGACCGTGTACTCTGATTACCGTGTTGTGTATGACTTCAGAACAGAACGATGGCGTATAAAGTGATGAACGCACATTTTGGTGTTTGACATTGGAGGGTGTGAGCAGGATTAAGACGGGAAAAACCAGAAGGAAAGCCACCCTTATCTCAACCCATCATGTAAGTTTGACCTTTGGTAAGAATGTTTGTCATGTGTTTGAGCACATGAGCAACTCCCTTAATAGATGCACACACACTCACACACACACACGGGAATGGAGCTGTTTCCAGGCAGAGCTATTCATCTTCCTGAACAAAATGACCCACCCCAGCAATCCACACAATTATTTTTCATGAATGGACAATCGGACAACTGTGAAATGGATTTTTCATTTAATTAAATCAGTGGCTATCTGTGATGAGAGCTTTATTAGAGCTCCATTTCTCTGAGCTCGCAGCAACAACACCTCATAAGTCACACTGACCCTTTGCCAGCAAACAAGGCTGAAAAGATGGAGAATTCCATTCCATTGCTTTCCCCGCCTTAATAAATCTATTCCCTTCTTAGCTGGGAGCAATGACCATGCAGTGTTGCATCACTGATACATGTTACAGTGTAACAGATTTTATTTTTTTTTGGCAAACGAGCACATGCAAGCATTCATGTAGAATCATTTTCATCAAAACCAGGCTGGTTACATGTGCAGGTTAGAAATGTGTACGTTGCAGAGCAAATCCTGTGCAATTACACGATTTTAGCCAAAAAAAACCAAAAATCCTTATGAAGCCACAAAATATATTTGCCACAGCCCATTAAGTCTAAATTAGTCTTAATATTACTAAAAGATGTAAGGAATTAAAATGTTTTCCACTTGTGACTACTCTGCCGTGGTATTTGGTGTTTTTCGTTTTGCATTTTCATCACAGTAATGCCATTTTCTCTTGCATTTAGAAAATTATAGCACAAACCTATTGAAACTTCCTTACTTTTAAAAATAATTTTAACAAACAAAATGGATTAATTGTGAATTGAAGGGATATCTTTTGGCATGTACAGGGCTTTTCCTGTTTCTTTGGCGCCTCCCCCAAAAAGCTATGTAGGAAGGTAAATCACCAATTAGTTTAAGCCTAAATACAAGCTTTTTTATTCACCAAATAACCAAAAATAACTGGAACATTAGTACATTTCTCTAAATTCAGGAAACTTGCTACATACAGATGAACTGTGCTTACATGTACACGCACAATCACCCCAAAGACCCATTTTGAGCCAGGAAAAACACTGATGTGGCCCACTGAGATCTTTTTTTCAGCAAATGCAGGATTGTTGAAATGCTTATCCATGTGACTTATTTGGGGCCTTCTTGGTATAGATCAAGCATAATGGTAAGCCATTACCAAGCCATGCATCTCCAGAGCTGCGGGTTCGAGACCTTCTACTCTAGTGGCATAGAGCGTATATATGAGCTGATCTTGGATTACCTGACTGCGCTGAATTCGTATGGTAAGAGTGTGCATAGAAATGGGAAGCTGTGGCCTGATTAACACCACTATGCGGGGAGAAGCAGTGACCTACCGGCATGTGTCCCACAGCAGGTCTCCACCCAGCCGCCGCGGGCATCAGAGAGCAGCAGGGGACATCCAAGACAATATCTTACTGATGTCACTGTTCTTTTGTCAGTTGCATACGTCATGGCTGGGAGATCCTAATCAGGTCCTGTGTTGGGCAGTCAAGCTCATCAGGTCACAATTCAGGACCAACAAGTTGAAGATCAAAAGATCCCAAAGTCACTTCTAATGAGTCAAAGTGCAGCTCCAGGTAAGAAGGCCAATACTGTGAGTCGAGTTGCAAGTCAGAGTCAATTATGAGGTTAAAGGACCAACCCTCTTAGTCAGTGAGGGCGCTTCATTCAGTCCCGTTGCCGCACTTGTATATAATCAAGCAACTAACCGTGCAGGGCCCCTTTTTAAAGAGCTCACTGATTCAGACCAAGTACTCTAATAGGATGCCATCATTGTCAGTTCTTCCCTCCAAGATAGTCTACCATCAACTGTAAGTGGTATTATTGCAAAACGTTAGTGTTTAGGAACCACAGAAACTCACCCACCAAGTGGCAGACCGCATAGAGTTGTCGAGCAGGGTTGCCAATCCAAAGACTTCTCTGGCAGAGGCTGTGGTTACACTCAGCACATGCTGGGACAAAGCAGAGTCTCTGTATTGCTGTGTTTTTTGTTTTTATTTTTTTGGCTGAAATTGCCAACACTGACTGCTGACTCAAAAACTGCAGATTTCCAGGTGCTTTTGTGTTGCAGAATGACTATGCCCCTGTGTACAAAGCAAAGTCCATAAAGAGATGGTTGGATGAGTTTGGCGTGGAAGAACTTCACTTTCCCACACAGAGTCCTGACCTCAACCCCGTCACACACCTTAGGGATGATCTATAACAGAGATTGCATGCCAGGTCCTCATGACCAACGTCATTGTCTGACCTCACAAATGCTCCTCTGGCTAAATAGGCAAAAATTCCCACAGACAAGCTCCAACATCTTGTAGAAAGCCTTCCCAGAAGAATGACGCTGTTAAACTGCAAATGGGGGACCAACTCCACATTAATGCCTCTGGAAGCTCCTGTGGGTGCAACGTGTATGTGGGTTTAATGCTTTTGTCGTATGATCAGTCCTAACAGGTCCCAAGTTAAGCTGTGAGTTAAAAAATCAAGGCCAAAAGTCCCAATCAACTTGCAAAGCAAACCAGTCCCAATCTATGTCTGAAGTCAGAACCAACAGGTTCTACATCCTCAACAAGTCATTGTCTATCAAAGCAATATTGTATATTATATATTTTCAGTCTTTTTAAAGGTGTTTTCACACATCCATTGTGGCTCTGAACTTTAATACTGCAAGACCGCAAATGTCCAGCTAAGTCAGAACAACATTAGCTGGTCTTCAGCCTGCCAGCTCCCCAGTACAAACCCTTGCTATGTTGGTTTGTGCCATCGAGCAAACAGCACAGGTAAATACCATGCCGAATTCCCCACCAGCAAGTGGGCTTCACGTGTGCAACCTGCTGCACCCTCTATCCAGACAGCTGCCATGCCAAAATCACACTGAGCATACCCAGTAGTGTGAACTCATCTGAAGCAAACCATTTCCCGCTGTGTGCTGTGAAAACTGTGAAAACACCTTGATGTAAAAGTTCACTCCAAGGTTCTGCAACTTTTCGATCATTTGGGGTTCAAAAATATTTCATGCAGTTTCAAAACGGAAGCGGAATCCCAAGTCAGTGGCGCGGATGCCAAGATGCAGGTCAGCTTCAGAACTGAGGATGTAAAAGGCGATGCTGTAACCTACAGACGCTTCTCTCATGAACAAGTCCTTCGTGTCCAACAAGGCCCCCCC
>VUQH01008622.1:55851-70273 GCA_015106775.1 Etroplus canarensis
AAGAAGGTTAAAGAAAAAAAAAAAAAAAGAAAACTTTTAAAAAGTCAGATGCTGTGTGAGGAGAGGGTGGCTGGAGGTGGTTTCCATTGAAATGAGGCCATATCTGATTCTCTCGGCTGACAAACACGCTGCCAGGTTGAGGCCTGTTCTTAGGCAAGACCCACAGAAGCCACATCTCTCTCCCTCTCTCTCCGTTGTTATTTGAGGGTTTTGTTGGCAGTGCTCAGGCACAGGATGCAGGCCATTTGCTGCAGGAAAGTATAACCGCATTGTCTGAGCTCGGACGGCCTAATTGCCCCACAACAAACAAAGTGTAAACTGAGGCTGATTATAATTTGAGCCCAGGGCCTCAGCCTGCTGATTGTAGAGGGGGGGGCCTCCAGCATCTATTTCATTAAGTCCCCGGGGGCCAGCGAGCCGAAGGGTAGGAGCTCTTATGGATATATATTTACCCACATTTCTTGTGGTGTGTGGTCAAGTGAGGTTAGGTCCAAAATGAAGGTCTCTTTTCATTCCTCGCAGCCCAGCAGTAAATAAGCATGTAACGCCGCACTGGCTCGCACGCTGTAATAAGCCAGCCGCAGCGAGCTATGCGCCGCTGTGTGTCCGAAGGCAGAGGTGACACAGTGGAAGAAAAGAGCCCCGTGGCCCAGTTTTAACCCAGCGCCGACACTGTTTCTGCTGTCTGCTTCCTCATGTCCTCTGTTATCGATGATCAAGGAATCACCTCACACATCTTTTCTTCTTCCCAACAAGCCTTGCTTTAAAAGTGTTTGTACAGCGCCCCAGAAAAGCAAACACTTCCCTCATCGCGGCTCCTGTTTTGAACTGATCGAGATCCAAATAGGGGCCTCAAACTGGAGGGCAGGCAGTGAAAATAAACAGGATGTCCCATACATTTGTTCTTCTAAGATCTATTTGTAGATGTCTTTATAAGAATAACTCATTTTACCAGACTGCGATCACATGGGCTTTTTTTTCCAAGGTAAGTTTTATTTTTCCAAAAGCTTCTTTCTTTGGTTTATTGCACTGTAGACACAGTAAAACACCCACACTGTTTCTGCAGTAGTCCAAACCCCATTTCCAAAATGGCGAAAAAAAACCACCCAAAACTGTGATGTGTTAATTCATGTGAACCTTTATTTAACTGACAAAAGTACAAGATGTTTTAAATAGTTTTACTGACCAACTTCATTGTATTTTTGGATTAGATTAGATTACTTTATTGTCATTTCAACTACATATAAATACACAGTGAAACGAAATAGCGTTCCCCCAGGACCTGGTGCCCCATACAAGGGTAATGCTAGCCGGCCAGGACCCGCCTCCGGCCCAGCACAACACCCCGCCCGCGATGTTCTCTTCCCTGGCCACCGGCATCAGGCGACGCCGAGGACTGAAGTCCTGGTCCACACAGCGAGCCGAGATCGGAGCCCCCAGAAACCGCCCAGCGGCAGCATCAGCCCTGCGACAATACTCCCCCCCCGGAACCCAAAAACTTCGGTTTCCCGGACGCTGCCCGGCAGGTCATGAAAAACAACGCCACTGGATCGCCAGTTAGCATCGTCTGTGAACAGACCTACGGAGCGAACCTCCGACTTTCGAACACGGACACCACCGTCCTGGTTTCCACACCCCAAAACTGGGTCAATCACAGGTGTACAAGCACCACCTTGGTTCCGGAGTGGCTGCGCCGCCATCTTGGCCCATCGTATGTGATTTTGTAACTATGTAGAATTGAATGGATGCAACACACTCAACAATAGTTGGAACAGAGGCATGTTTACCATTGTCTTACATCACTTTTCCTTTAAATAATACTTTAATAGTTTTGGAGCTGAAATAATAGTTGTTGTAGTTTTGCAATTGGAATTTTGCCTATTCTTGCTTGAGCTTCAGCTGTTCAACAGTCTGTGGTCCATTGTCTGATTCTCCGCTTCATGATGTTCTAGACTCAAGCACACACGCTCTGTGTCTATGAGGCCACGCTTTCGTAGTCCATGCTGAATGTGGCCTGGCATTGTCCTGCTCAAATAAGCATGAAGGTCCTGAAAAGAAACGTCACCTGGATGGCAGCATATGTCTCTCTAAAATCCAAACATTTGCCTCAGAGTCAACGGTACCCTCACATACATGCGGCTCCACCATGCTGTGGCCACTGATGCACCCCCCCATACCATCACAGATGCTGCATTTTGCACTTTTCATTTTTCAAAAGCAGAGCTGAAATGAGGACTTGTCTGACTGCAGCGTGCAGTTTCAGTCTTTCAGTCCATCTGAGACGACCTTGGGTCCAGAGACCTCGACATTTCTACATGGAGTTGCTGCAGGGCTTCCTCCTTGCGTAATACACTTTCAAGCTGACGATTTCTGAGGCAGTGTCACCTGAGGGCTTGAAGATCCCACATATTCAACAGAGCAGTGGGTTCTGACCTTGTTTTTCTACATCCTGAGATGTCTCACAATTCTCTGGATCTTTTCACAATATTCTGCCCTGAAGATGCTGAAAGACCTCAATTCTCTGCAATCTTGTATTGAGAAATGTTCTTTTTGAACTAAGTTTCCTCAAATTTTGGCACAAGTGGTGAGCCCCAACCCATCCTTGCTTGCACCGACTGAGCCTCTGATAGATGCTACGTTCATACCCAGCGATGTTACCTCACCTGCTCCCAGTTAACCTGGTTAATCCAAACCTCTATGACCTGAATGTTCTGAGCACCTTTCATTCTTATTTTAACTTTGAGTGAAATAACTTTAAGTTGGTCGGTAAAACTGTTGAAATGTTTTCCTTTGTTCCTTTGTCAGTTAAATAAAGGTTCACATGAATCAACATATCACAGATTTTTTTAAAATATGGAAAAATATCCCAACTTCTCTGGAAATGGGTTTTTGTGTATTTCAGAAATAATATACAGTAGTTGTCCTGTTTGTATAGCTCTCCCAACAGTAAAAATTATTTATTAAAATATCCTAACCCTAACCCTATCCAATGGCAAAATCAAGAGGATGTCTTCTTGGAATTCTTCATGCAAGCAAGATTTAATGGTTAAAGTCACTTAAAAGTAAAAATGCTAAACAGCTGATGGCTTCAATTTCTCAAATGTTACAGTTTCTTTTTCTTCACTTTACTTGGCGGAAACATGAGCACTGGTTGTCATGGTCGATCACGATAAAGTCTCAGTGGGTGTTTTAGTAAATTTTGTCATCAGATGGTGAGCACGAGGGTTCGTGGAGATTCCTGCGTCCCTGCCCGTTTTTTTGTGACTGCGATTACTCGTCCCTGGAGACTTTCCATTACAATGCACCAACTACATATGCGCCCCTGGCAGCGGACTTCAAAGAACTATGACATGAACAACAACGCTGTGTTTGCAACAAGAGTATACGTGAGGCCTTAGAATTCGGAATATGACCTGTAGCAGTTTTATCAACCACACAACTGTTTAACAAGATAATCTGCAGAGTCACCCATACATTTTCTGCTGCTTATCTAGGTCCATTTATCATACTTGGTTGTGGGGGAAGCAATATAAGCAGAGACGCCCAGACTTCTCTCTCCATGGCCACCTCTCCCAGCTCTTCAAGTTGGACCCCAAGTCAACCGAGGCATGTGATATCTCCAGCGTGCCCTGGGTCTACCCCACTGCCTACCTCTCAGGCATCCTCGTCAGATGCCGAACCATCTGAACTGGATCCTTTGAATGTGGTGGAGTGGTGGCTCTACTCTGAGCCCCACCCAAACGACTGACCTACTTGCCCAATGTCTAAGGAAGACTCGTACATCTTCTGGAGGAAGCTCATTTCCCTTGCTTCCAGCCAGGATCTCATTCTTTCAGTACTCCAAGCTCGTGACCATAGGTGAGGGTAGGAACGTAGATTGACAGCTTTGCTTTTTGCGCTCTCTCTTTGCCACAACAGATAGCGTCCACATCGCTGCAGACACCACATCAGTCCATCTCAGTCACCCTCTCCACTTTTATTGCATACTTACTGGATGGGAAACAACTTCAAGTTGCACCTGCTGTCAAGACAGCAACAGGGCAACACAGAGTATCAAACAATTAGTTCACCCTTGCAAACATCTATTAGTAATAAGTAAAGAAGTCATAGATACTCAGCCAACGTCTTTGCTGTTTAGGTATCTTTTCCAAATAAAAATGTCACTTTAAAGTCAAAACATCTTTCTTATTAAAGTGTCGTGAAAATAGCACTATAACAAAGTTTTTAGTTTCCCACCTTCCATTCATACACAGGCATGAATGAACACTCTTTTCTTGATACTAAGACTGAGAGTACTGTGAGCAGAGGAGAACTCATCTTAAGGGTTTCTATAGTTTGGAGTTTGATTTAATTTTAGTTTTAGCTGTTTAAAAGAGGTTTGTGTTCATGTGTGCGTGTGTGTAGTTGTGCTTTAGTACTAGGTTTCGTTTAATGTTTATCTAATACTTTATTTTTATTTCTCCACTTGTGTCCCCATAGTGCTGTGGTTCCCTTATTCACCTTATAAGTGAAAGGTCGCTGGTTCAGTTCTAGGTGGGGTCATAAGCCCTTTCTCATCATGGAGAGTTGTGTAAGGAAGGCCATCTGGTGTAAAGATTCTGCCGAATTACCAATCTGGATTGGGAACAGCTGAAGGTATGGTTTTTTTTGTGGGGGGGTTAAAGGCAGGGTATGAGAATGTCAGAACTGGTATTACAAAACAAACACTTAACTCACAGGCAATATAAAAATCCCAGTTTCCTGCAAAATACTGCCCACATTTACAGTAAAGTGACAAACTAAGTACGCCCCATGACTCAGTAGCTTGTAGAATAACATTTAGCAGTAATAATTGGAAGAAATGGTTTTATGTGTGACTGTATCAGTCTCTTACATCCTTGTGAGGGAATTTTGGCCCACTCTTACAGCATTGGTTCAGTTCATTGAGATTCATTGCTGCTCTCTTAAGGTCCCCACAAAGCATTTCAGTAAGGTTGAGGTCTGGGCTTTCACTGGGTCATTACAGCACAGATTTGCTACTGTGTTTGGGCTCATTATCTTGTTGCTTGATCCAGTTTCAGCCAGGCTATAGCTGTCGGACAGACGGCCTCACATTTGACTCTAGAATACACTGGTATGGTATGGTATGGTATGGTATGGCATGGTAGGGGGTGGCAATGGCTCAGTGTGTTGGAGGACTCATTTGGAAGCTGGAGAGTTGCTGAGGGGAGTGGGCCCAAGACCTGCCGGAACCCGGACTTGATGACCATCCAAGACCTGTCAGTTCAAGACCCACCTGGACCCACATGTGGCGGTGGACCGGAGGCCAGAAAGACGCCACCCCCCTGAGCATTGCCGAGGTGCCCTTGAGCAAGGCACCAAACCCCCACATTGCTCCCTGGCGCCTGAAATGGCAGCCTTGCTTGCCAACCTCCCTCACTGCATGCCGCATATAATCGTTTGTGTATGTGTGTATGTGCGTTCAGCCTGCAGGAATGTCGGCAATTGAAATTTCCCCAGCTGGGGATCAATAAAGTTATATATTTTGTTTGTATACAAAGGAGCTCATGATGACTTAATGACTGCAAGGTTACCAGGTCCTTTGGCTGCAAAACATA
This sequence comes from Etroplus canarensis, assembly GCA_015106775.1. NCBI lineage: Eukaryota > Metazoa > Chordata > Actinopteri > Cichliformes > Cichlidae > Etroplus > Etroplus canarensis. The sequence continues at coordinate 61,449 of VUQH01008622.1, forward strand.
CTCGTGCTCTAACCCACCACTTTTCCACCAACATGCTTAACACTCGGTATGAGGTGTTGATACGCTGTGCTTGGATTTCACCAAAAACCTTGCTGTGCATCATTACCAAACATATCCACTTAGTTCTCATCTGTCCAAAGGACATTGTTCCAAAAGTCTTGTGGATTGTTCAGATTAAGCTTTGCAAGCCTAACCAATGGTGCCGTGTTCTCGGCAACCCTTCAAAACAACCTATGCTTGTTCAGTCTTTTTCTAATTGTACTTTCAGGAACTGTACACCACCACCACAGAACGCCACAGGAAATCATTCCTACCTGTGGCCATCAAACTTCACAACGCCTCACTACGATACTATCTTTATTTGCTAGATCTTCTCATCTGCTCCCAGACACAGTATAATTCACATCATTTTCTGCTCCCCCAAGTATTATATTTATATATAAATATATAAACCAGCCACAGGGGCCCACAAGCCAGTGTGCTCCTAGTGTCGGTCCCAAGCCCGGGTAAATGGTGAGGGTTGCATCAGGAAGGGCATCCTAACGGGAGCAGAAGAAGATAAACATATCTTTCTGTGTGTTTATTGATATTGGTGTACTCTGGACAGAGTGCCTGTATGCTAGTAATTTCACCCCGGAATTAAGAAAGCATTTTGACTCTGATTCTGAACTGTAACGCTAACGGAACGTCTGAGATGTAGCTCTTTGTTTTTTTGCAGTTTCTCTGAGCAGTGCACGTTTTGGCCTTTAGGTGAACTTGGTGGGCATCCACTCCTGGGAAGATTGTGTCATCGTGGTAACACACACGTGAATGCTCCAGGCCAGCACACCGGCTGATAATCAGTTAATCATGATTGGCTGATCTTTCTTAGCTGATCTGTTAATTCAGAGAGACGTGTGAAAACTTTCTTTTTCATGGGACTCTATGCACCCCAACACAGGGTAGTTTAGTTTCCATTTATTCTATGGTGAGAAAGAATATAAAAAGAAAGACACAGTTCAGTCTTAGAACAATACAAGCTTAAGGTGTGTTTTCCCTTTCGTAAATGTCAGCACTATCACTCTTCTTCGGCAAATGACGTCTTGTATATACACAAGTTATGGTAATACATTGAAGTGAGGTAGCAGCAGAGCCTGCACTCCTGACCTGCGGAGGACATGTACCAGCCAGCGAGATCCTCTCGTGTTAGGGAGGGATGATGTTTGCAGACCATGTCACACAAACTGTCACATCTGGATGAAATGCAGAGAGAGAATTTTAAGTGGAATGACGGGGAGAGTAAGTAGAGGCGAACAGAAAACGAGGCGGCAGGACAGCAGCTCAAAATACCCTTCACTCACCCCCGTCCTCTCCCAGGCCCCGCCCACCCTCCTATTCTCTCGGGGGGTTATTATTGTTAATCATCTTATTACTGAAGCCCGAGTGAATCCCAGGTTCTGGGCCAGATGAAAGGTCAGCCGCTGAGCTCCGCAGACACTGAGCCGTCAACAGATCAAAGCTGATGCTCTCTGATGATCCTACACCATGTCGCTTTGATACTGTAGCACACAAAGAAGCGCGGGGCTTGGCCGGATGACAAAGTTTGATCGTATTTTTCAACCGATACCTTTACCCTTTCCTTTCAAAGTCATGCAGAGGGCTGCCTTGATAATGCGCGCCTTTATGAGTGGATGTTTTGTGGTGCGTGGGCAGGTCGATGCGCCTCACTCACTTTGTTGTCATGAGAGAGCGCCTGGAATACACAATTCTGAAAGAGCTGAACTGTAAAGCTCTCTGTGTCTGCAGCTTTTGAAGTCTGTAATATAATTACACAAGGATTACTGCACAGTTTAGATGTTTTTGTACGGTGTGGGATGTGTGGAATACACGTACAGCGAAAACCTGTAGCGATTCTGTCCTTTCTGGCGGCAGTTTGCTCTTCCAGATAACAGAACTGGAGGCCCTTACATTCAAAGGCAATGTTTATTCAAAAGAATTGCGCGGCACATTCGTGAACTGCACCAGAAAGCAACGGGAGGTGGTAGGGGTGGATGGCAGGCGTACAAAGCGTTAACTTTTACACAGGCTTAGGCAGCAGCTCTTTAGTTACAGTCTGGAAAAGATTCTGTTGTGCGCTTTAGCAATCCAAGCCACTATCTTCCTCTCACTTTAACCAACTGCAATACACTCATAGCCAACATATTTACTCAAAAAACAATGATTATATGGGTTTTTTTTACTAATCACTGATAATGTCATAAGTGAAAACACTTCTTATTAAAATATCTTATTTTATAAAATCAAACGTTGAAAAACCTATGAAAAAAATTCAGATTCAACTTAAGCCTGATGATCAGATTCGATATCTGTGGCTTAGCACCAACTCAGCCTCATTTAAACGCCACAGTCTGCCTCAGTATTGCCGCTGACCATGTCCATTCTTTTATGACTGCAGCGTTCCATCTTCTGATGGCTGCTTCCCACAGAATAATGCTCCATGTCGCAGATCATCTCAAACCAGTTTCTTCAACATGAGTTCCCTGTACTCAAATGGCCTCCACAGTCACCAGATCTTTATCCAGTGGAATCCAACGTGGTGGACGGCGAGATGGACGTCATGGACGTGCAGTCAAATAATCTTCAGCAACTGTGTGACGCTATAATGTGCACCAAAGTCTCTGAGGACTGTTTCCAACACCTCGTTGAATCTATACCACAAAGAATTCAGGCAGGTTTGAAGGCAAAAGATGGTCCAACCTGAGACTAACACGCGTGTTGTCTGATGCTGTACCTTGTCACTTTGAGTCTGTCTGCCTAAAAATGTGTGCTGTTTTTCACATTTGTGAAAAATATATATCTCACTCTATGACAAATGACATTTCACTGTCATTTTGATCTGCCTACATTTCACAAACATGCTGTTTAATAACCTGGCCATTAGTATCCTGGTCTATATGTTGTGCAAAACCAGCAACTTCAGAATGTCATGCCAAGACATAAGCACAGCTAGAAGGTAAGTTTCATAACTTGTTAAAATCCACTTTAAAGGTTAGACTTCTCATGGTTCAAGATACTGAGAAGTAGGTGCTAACTGTGACTCAATGCGCAGAATTTAACCACAAATACCACCACCAGGTGGCACTGTTTTAAGCTACTGATACCATCAGTTACACATAAACCAGCTCCAAAAATTAATACTTTTTTTAAACAATTACAGAATAAAGGAAAATGTAATTACTGAAATCCTTTTTACCCATTGAGCTGGTATCTGTGCTTATGTCCACTAATTAATTACTGTAGACCTAATAGAAGAAGAAGATATGATATATAAATCCCCCACTGAAATTACCAGATCTCAACACACTCTTTTTGTAGGTGTATACACAGACTTACACGCAGTTGAGTGATGTAGATACATACACACTAACAGACGTGAGAGAGAACAAGGCAGCCTGTTGTAAGCACCAGGGAGCACAGTGGGGGTTCGGTGCCTTGCTCGGGGGCCTCCAGCCGCTGCGGGTGAGTATGAGGCCAGCGCCACATCAGCGGCCCTCTGGTTCCCAACCATTCACCGTCGCACTGAGCCACTGCTGCACCCATCATCAGTTGCTGTGTGTTCCCTGCTGTCTGGCTGGTATAATCTATCTCTTCATGCTGGAAATCTGGTTCACTCCCTGCTGTCTCTTTCCGTCTCCCACTGTGTTTGCACAGAATAGCTATCTGCACCTACTGTATGTGCTTATTCCATTTGTGCCACACAGAGTCAGATAGTGTATTGTGCTGCATTACTCAAGCGTAACACTTCCCCCTTTGAGTCAGTTCTGGTGGTGATAAGAACGTGTTCCTGGTGCCTCAGACGCTGTTTGCCGTTACGTTTACCAGAACACCTGTCCTTCCAAATCTCTCTCTCTCCGTCAGCATTTCCTCTTTTTTGTCTGATGGACTCAGGGCGCACTTGATGCTACACTGACTCTCTTCACCATCTTCCAGTACAAACTGGAATTACACAAATCGTGTGAACCCAAATTGAATAATCCCAAGCCAATTCCAAAAAACTAATACAAACATATTTTGGACCCAGCATCACAGGGGTTGTCTTTCCACAATCTTTAAATATTTCTGGAAGGCTGTAAAGTATTTTAGAGGTACTGATTATAAAATTAAAATTACAGCCTTCTAGAACTGATTAATGCTATCAACATGATGCAGGAAGACTCCCGCTTTGATCTTAGGTCCAAAAGATCTTTGTGCTTGGTTTTTGAAATTTAAAATGAATTAAATGGAAATCCAGTTCGGCCAGTTGTGTAACACCACAACATGGTGTAGTGAGTCAGTGTCACGTCAAGTGTGCCCTGAGTCCATCAGAAAAAGAAGAAGAAATCCTGCTGGAAAAACAGATGTTGGAGTGACGGGTATTCTGCTGAAGCAGACAGCAAACAGTGTTTGAGGCACCAGGAAATAGATTAATCACCATGAGAACCAGCTTCCAGATAGAAATCACACTTGGCTGTGTGGCGGGGGAACTGTTGCAGATGCTTGTTGATTAATGCAGCGTTATCCACTCGCTGTGACGCTAATCGTGCAGCACAAACAGTACAAAGAGAGTAAGTGCATACAGCAGGTGTAGCAGCTGCTCTCCTGTGCAAACACAGCGGGAGACAGAAAGAGACAGCAGGGAGTGGACCAGATTTCCAGCATGAAGAGAAAGTTCATACCAGCCAGAGAGCAGCGAGTCAGTGTGAGCACACAGCAATGGATAATTAGGCCTGCGGTAATTAATTAGTGGACATAAGCAGATAGATTTTAGCTGCATGAATAAAAATGATTTCATTTATTACAGTTTTCTGTATTTTCTAACCCTTTTTCAAAGCTTAGTTTTTGAGCTGGTTTATGCGTAACAGATGGTAACACTAGGATAAGATAGTATAACAATTGCTTTATATAAAAGATTGCAGCTTTTTGCCTGTGATGCTTTCTTAGGCTCAACTTACAATAATACAGCCACTGACTGTGATTAGCACTTTATAACCTCCTACTAAACGGTTAACTGGAGGATGCCAAATCCATAAATCTGATTTGGACTGGAACCTACCCCAGCTGTCGTAGGATGAGAGGCAGGGCGTACCTCAATAGGTCACCTGGTCACTAACACAGAGGCATGCCTATAGTGAATTTGTAACCTCCATTTAACCCAACAAACATGTCTTTGTACTTTGGGAAAACATAAAAACTCTGCAGAAAGGTCCCAGCTGACCAGAAAGTTTGAACCCAGAACCTTCTTACAGTGTGAACCACTGCACCACCCTGATCTCAGGCCAACTTTTGCATTTTCTTGTTTCTTAATACAGGAGCACCTACACAAACACTTTCTGATAAAACAGTGTCACCGAGTGGTGAAGTTTATAGTGAAACTGACACGTTCAAGTTGCAATTAAAACGAACCTCCGGCTACTCCTGTGTATTCTCCCCGGGGGGCCGCCAGAGCAGATCAATACGCATTGGTAATTTGGCAGAGGTCTCATGCTGGATGCCCTTCCTGATGCAATCTTCCATGGTAAGAGGGGCTTATGTCTCAAACCAGGGACCTTTCACTTGTAATGTAATGTGTAAACCGCTACACTACAGGGATGCAGCATTCAAGTCACAATTAGTACCTTTAATTTTACAAAGATTGACTTTAAGAAAGTGTATTTGTCTTTAGATGAAGGAATTCTGAGAATGCAAGGGTTTCAAGATGAGCTGTGGGATAGGCTGCATTTTTCATCAGTATTTGCATTTTAACCACTTTCGATTCTAGTCTCTTTGTGAAATGTTTAAGTGTAAAAGATCTGAACAGGCACAAGGAAGCTGAGGCACCTTTGTACACTTCATAAAGTCTTCCGTCACATTTTGACTTTACGAATACATTTGTCCACTTTCCCACACAGTGCTCACAAAAAAGACCTCAGCATTGCTAGATAACACATCAGGGTAGATCGAGTTCTCCAAGGCACATACTTCAGCGTCTAGACTCCTGACACACTTGATATCTGCTATGATACCGCTGCCTGGACTCTGTCTGGCTTTGCGTACAGCGGCTGTTTAGCCACCGGAGGCTCAAAGACACCCAGCAGGAGCCCACTTCCCCCTGTGGCGCGGTGCTGTGAGGTGTGAATGAGTCTCTGTTGCGACCCCCCCTGACCTCTTCCTGTCTCAGGTCCTGCAGTCAGCACGAGGTCAGAGGGCATCTCTTCCCTGATAAAGCCCCTGAGTGCTGGCTGCTTCACGCTGCCGGAGACTGGACACAGAGCGAGGATAAGCCTGCCTTTGATCGATTAGCTCCCCACCCATTGCTCAGGCAGGAAGCATTTTTGTAGGCCTGATGCTGATTGGATGAAATGTGCTGCAACTTGTTTTTCATTTGTGTTTACATTCCCAGAATCCGCAAAGATAAAGCAGCATTTATGAGATTCGGTGCATTCATGATTGACAGTTAAGACAGGAATGTGTGAAAATGAAGTAATCACAAGCCGGTCAAACGAGCTCAGGACAGGAATCGATTCTGATGGATGCTCTCAGAAGGAGGTCTGATGGGAGATGTCTGCCTGTCAAATCTTACTGTAAAGCTGCTGGTGCTTTATTTTCTACACATTCTCCAGAACTGACACAGAGGCTGGATAAAAAACAAACTCTCCCTTCTCCCAGGCTCAGTGATACACTCGAGACTGCCACCATTAGGACAGAGAGGTGAACTGCAGGTTTGATTGTAGCAGATCTTGTGTGTAAGTAAAGGAAACCATGAGTCTGGTTGTAATTATCTTTTCTCCAGTCAGATAAGTTTGTATCCTTAGGATTTGAGGGTGAGCAGGTTTATTTGGCCAGCTTATGCTATGCTGAATGATGACAGACATGTTACAAGTGCTTTTAGTTGAAGGCAGCAGAGCATGAATTAAACATATTTTGTTGAACAGATATCTATCAGAACTGGCTGGGTTTTGTCATCAAATTCTTTTGTTGCTTCATTAGAAAGCAAAACTAAGCTCCATGTGTATGCAAAAATGTTCTTCTCCAAACCATGACCTCAGACTTTGGCAGCCTCACCTGTTATCTTTGCAAAGTCAAGGAGTCTTTCATGTCCAGAATGACCAGAGTGAACTGGCCTCCCATGACCTCTGTCCACTTCCCAAGCTGGAAGAAACAAACCCAGAGCGTGACAACAATGACATCAGTGATGCTGTCTGTAGGGGCCTGTGTTTATATGTTTCCCAGACACATCGGCAGCTCGAAGGGCAGAGACCAACTTACTGACAAACAAACAGGGAGAAAGCCCCGGAGTATTTAACTTTGTAAAGTCAATAGCATAAGAAAGACATCGATATGGACTTGGAAAGAGAAGCAGATAATATGACGCGTATTACATACTGTGCATGCACAGATGACTAGCAACACGTGTTTCCTTAAGTGTAATAACCATCCATCCATCCATCCATCCATCAAGCCATCCATTGAGCCAACCATCCATCCATCCATTTTCTGCAGCCTGTCTGGGTCTGGATTGTGAAGGCAGCAGTCTAGGCATAGATGTCTCAGCTACCCTCTCCCCAGCCACCTTCTCCAACTTTTCCAGGGAAAACCAAAGCATTCCCAAGTCAGCCAACAGACACAATGTCACCATCATGTCCTGGGTCGGTCCCTGAACCTTGTTCTGGTCCAAAATTCCTGAAACAACTCAACTAGGAAGCATCCTGGAGACATCCTGGTCAGATGCCCGAATAACCTCAACTAGTTCCTTTCAATGTGGTCAGAGTATTGGGTGCGCTTTGAATATTCCCGAATGACTGAGGTCTTCGCCCTATGTCTAAGGGAAAGCCCAGACACCCTTCCAAAGAAGCTCATTTCCACCGCCTGTGTCTGTGATCACTGCCCAGAGCTCGTGATTGATGGATCGCTGTGGCTTCTGCAGTGATCAGAATCAGAACGCTTTATTAATCAGAAGGGGTGGGGGGGGGGATTGTATATAATGTGGATACTGTACCGACAGAGCTGAGCATTACAGTATCTATATTTCTACTCTCAGCTATGGTCATGAGTTCTGGGTCATCAAAAGAAATTCTGAACTAGATGAGATAATTGCTGATATTGTATTTAAAATGGAATATGACCACTGCAGAATGGATCACTTGTGATATTTTGAACAGTCTAGTTTTTTCTTACCATAGAGTTAAGGTACGAACACACCGAACGCGATTCGCGCGGCGGGGGCGGCCGGTTTCAATGTTAAGTCAATGTAAACACGCAGCAAGAGGTCCTGCGGCGCGATTTGAGCGGCTGGCGTGGTGCGTTTCGCGAGCGGTGGCACGTTTCGGGTGGCGTGGCGGGGGCGGCACGGCGAGAATTGGCCGCGCAGCGAAAATTATGCAGCGCAGCACGAATTTTCCAGAGTTGAAAAATCTGAATTTTGGCAAATATTCGCATCGTGTCAACCATTTAGGAACTCGGCTTTGGTAGTGACGTGTTGATGATGTGATCAGCGGGTGGAGTCCTGGAATAGAGCGCCTGTAGTTGGTGTCCTGTCGCGTAATCCGCAGACCAATGCGGGGACAGCAAGTCGTCAAACTGGGCCACAGAGAGACGGAAGTACCGCTGAAAGCGGCCGTCATCCAGACGCAGCTCCTGGAGTAGATGGTGAAACTCGCCGTACTGGGAGCGTCTCTGAATGATATCGTGAACCCAGACACGGCGACGTGCTTGCCGGCGCCTTTGTAGAGCTCTCCAAAACAAATAAATCCAAGCTACTCTCAACATTATCCATGTCTTCCATAATGTAGCAATGAGGCCGATAAATAAAGGTTGGCGGTAGCTCCTCC